>QWTY01040735.1:0-13893 GCA_008033365.1 Pseudorectes ferrugineus | reverse complement strand
AAAAAACCAACCAAACCAAAAACCTGAAGATATATCCTGTAAAGTAATCTTGAACAAAAATGCTGGTTCATATAAAACAAGAAGTCATCACTTAGTCTTTATTTTTTTTTTGCGCTGGTTAATTTTGTAAAGTATTTTTTCTGATATATCAGAATAACTGAAAACAAAGTATTTTTGTTAATAATGTCAAGATGCAATAAGAGATGAAGTTATTAAGTTCTTGAAACATAATAAAACCATTCTGTACATTCATACAAAACATTTGATTGATCTGATTTGAACAGTATAAATCTGACTGATTTCAGTAAGAGCAGTTCAGATCCAAATAAACAAGTAAGACCTTCAGTTTTACTTACCCGTAAGGATTCCATGTAAGATTTGTGACAATCTATGTGTAAAGTGTGACCACAAGTTTGTACATAAACACCTCCTTCCCAGCCTATTGACACTGCTTGTAGGCAGGAACTCTAGAACAAAGCAAAAACAGTACGAAAAAACAACAATTATATATAAAGCTATAAAAGTATTTACCAAAACTTCAAGATTAACAAGATACACAGATTTTTATTCGCATGCTATCTAATTAAAATATATCCTGAGGAAATAAAGAAAAAAATCCATTTTATAAAGTGTTTATTTATGCTGACTGACATGGCTGCCATTATGCTGTTCTTTCCAACAAAGAGCCAAATAGTTAAATTAAACTCCTGCAGCTCTTGTCACTTAAGATAACAACTTCTGTAAGGAACCTCTTGTGTTACAGCATGAAGGTGGGTTTAACTCCAACAGCTGTTCCAAGAGCGGAAGTTATCCCATTTACTGGGGGAATATACTGTTCCAATACAGTTCATTCAGTTTTGTAGATAACCAAAATACCAATACCATGGTTATATAATTAAACCCCAATGTGTTATTAAAATTTAGTGTAAACACTTAGGGGTTTTAATGAGTTTTTGAACAGCATCATATATAACTCATCATAATTGGAAAAGAGAACAAATACTTGTTTAGTGAGCTCAGTTTTATACTAGGTTTGCTTCGAAAACATTGGCCTTATTCGAAGACTGCACTTATAGCCCACAAGTCCAAAAGAGTTACCCCACTGGTATCTTTTTTCAGAAAATAATGACCTGAAGAAACAATCACCTCTGTCACACTTATCAGGAATTCTAGAAAATTCTCTTTCAGAATATCTAACTATAGTCAGTGTAAGTATTAAATGTCCATTTCTCAAAAATTCCATACACAGACTGAAATGTACATTCTGGTTATACATTTAAAGAACAGAGAAAGATTTATGGCTACCAGAATTGGAAAACAAATTTTAGTGTAGACTCACCCTAAAATGGTCTTAAGGTATGATGTAAAGCCAGGGTACCATGAATAACTCTGATATTTGCATTTTCTAAGGGTGTCCTAGCATCTCTTTTTTTTTTTTCTGCACATGAGTAGGAAATCAAAACAAAATTACAAATTTTATCTATGGGACATGCTCCTGTTTACCATGGCTCAACCTGTCATTCATAATGTGCTGTTCATTATGGCTCTCCGGCCATAATATAAGAAAGACTTTCTCCTGCTGGTTCCTGCATGATTTAGAAGAGTGCAGTAATAATAAGGTTGTATGATACATCTGGGTAAGCCCTGCAGGACCCATGTTTCATTCAGAAAATCATTATTTACTGCATGTATCTAATGAGGCTACTGAGCAGTTGCAAAAAGAAGAAAAAAAAAACCCAAACAACAAAACAACCCCAAAGTCTTAGCCAGAAAGGCTTTACTGTCTTACTCTTGAGCTCAGAAATAAAGGAGATTCCAAAGCAAGCCATAGGCTTGGGATGGAGCACACCTATATCAAGCTATTGGTCACAGAGGACTGCGTGATTCTGAGAACAGTCCTATCAATTCAGTATATGAAATTTTATCTCCTAATCCTTAGTCATACCTCTCCATACTAAAAATAATCGCTTCCAGTGATTTTTCCTTTAATGGGTGAGAACTCTACTCCCTGACAGAAAGCATCAAATTCCAGGTAAGAAAGTGCAAAAAGTAATCTCTATGGGGAGAAGTGATCTGGTTTGCCCAACCTCTATGCAACATGTAGCTTCTGAATGGCATTTTTTGTTGATTTTTTTTTTCTAGCAGAATAAGCTAGATCATATTCCGTAACCTAAAATTTTTACATTTAAGTGAAATTATTCACTTGCCTCCTGAAATCTGTTAGAGGAAGGACACTTGTTGGAGAGGATACAGTTGATAAACAAACGGACTTCTTATTGCTTAGCTCAGCTGAACAAGACACTCGAGATACTAGCAGATGTTTCCATTTTTATGTCAAAAGCAATTTAAGGATTAGTTCTTTCATGCAGAGACTTTTTTTTTAGCACAGTGGTGACCTGAAAACGTGCAAGCAAAAATAGCTAATTCAACTAATGTTTGAATCTGGACTGGAATTTTTGAAAGCAGGATGCATTTGCTCATTGCATTACAGTGTATGTTAGACTAATCTGCTGACAGTGTTACTGCACAGAAAGGGAAATACACGCTTCAGTAAGATCAAGTTTTTGGTAACATTTTGCTTGGAACTCCTTCCACTTGTAGTATGCAAACATGTAAAAGTAAAGCGCCACTTCAGCATTACTTCAATGTTTTTTGTCACTTCAGCAGGAAAAAATATTAATTAACTATCTGAAACACTAAACCAGTATCACCCATGTCAAAAGAAGAAAAGCTTGTCCTCAGATGCTTTCTCAGCTAAAAAATTCTTTGTTAAAAAATAATTTTTTGCTTAGGTCTTTAAGAGTTTCACTTTCTACCATGGAAATGCATATTTGCCTTAGAATAAGATGCCTTCTGAAAAGATTGACCGGTTTTTAAGACTGTATCAAAACAATTATGAATTTTACTCTACATTAATCTACATAAGCAAGCCTGGCTGCAGTTGGAAAATTTTAGTTATCTGTGGATGTCATTATGAAAAAGCTAGCAACTGTGTTAGAATAAGAATTGCTAGTTTTTCCACTTTAAAGCCAATATTTAATCTTCTAAAAGCTCATTGTCTAGTTAGATATGCTGAAAAGCTGGCATCTCACCTAGGACTAGCCTATAGAAGCTAATTTAGGGTGACAGGTTCTGTATTATTCTCCCCAAGAATGATTTCTCAGAACAGCTGTGTATTATCTTACACAGCTCTTTTAGGCACTAGCAAGGGAAGTCAAAGGCAGCACTTCCACAAAGGTCTACAACTGAACATGTCCTGCTAAGCAACAAGAATTGGCTCTCAAAATTAAATGTGAAAAGCTGTAATGTGGCCTTGTGCAGTAATGTAAAACTCTGTTTGGAACAGCTAACAGAACTGCAAAGCAGACATTTACTACCAGTTAATGTAAAATTGAACTTCAGATGTGCAGAGTTGAGGATTCAGCAGAAGAGGGTGCATTCTACTGGTTTCTCCTTCCCATCCACTCATACTCCCCTTCTCTGTAGTGGCTCAGAAAACTGTTACAGATTAAAACAACTCTTTCCACTTACTTTGTGCTGCCAAAAAACTTTTACCTGATTAAGAGCAATTCCTTGACTGGCTCTGAAGAGCTACAAGAGAAGTGGTGTTTGCTTAGACAGCAAACCCACATTTCAATTGTGTGGTCATACTGGATTGTGAAATACCTTCTAGAGAATATCTGTGCAGATATTTAATGACTATGTAGTAGCCTGTAGATATACTAGATGCCTATTGCCAAAAATATAACTGGGGAAAGCCAGACACTATTTAAAAATAAGGACCCTATAAAAGGTAAACCCTTCAGAATGACTGCAACATGAAAAAGCATTCACTAAATGTAGAAATGAAATTAGGAGAAGACTCTAAGTTGTAATTTCATTTATCTTTTTAGACACAGGTTTTTCTTAAGTGGTAGTCGTGTTCACATGAAATCCTTACATCTTTGAAGTATCGCTGTAGAGTGGTCAGCCTCACGTCGTGCAGCGCGGCACAGGTATCCCAGGGATAGATCTGCTCCTCTTCGGTAGTTGGGAGTCTCTTTGGCTCAGTGCTATTGCGGCACTGCCCCAACACTGCGTGAAGAAAAGCAGCAATACACAATGCAATGGGTAACAACTGGCTAAACAATTACGAAAACAATCAGGCAATTTTGGTTTGTAACTATAATGTGCTTTGTTGATGTTAAAAAGTCAAAACTTACTGAAGAATCTAAATTCTGAAAGTTGTGCTTTTGCACTTGTACATGAAATATATATATATAAACACACACCTATATCCACAAACACTCATATCAACATGCAGACACACTGATGGCTGTTTAATTTTCTTTTCCTTTCAGTACTGATTATTCCTGCAGGTCTGTAATGCACTGCTGCATTTGCAAAAGCTAATAGGAAGCAGGAGGGAATTAAACTGTTTGGTCTTTCTCCAAATATTTAAAAAGTTCCTAATGTGTCTCATAGAGGACCATCCATGAAAAAAAAAAAAATAGGAAACCCTGCGGTTCCAGACTTCACAAGACACTACAGGATTTATGCACAAATGCTAAAAGCTGCAGAAACACTGCTTTTCCTACAAGCCACACATTCATACCTGAGGACGCTTGTAATAGTACAACTAGCCCTGTAGGTCTGTCTTCTGTAGAAGGGCCACTTTGTCCACAAATAACACAATCATATATTGCCTCAGAAACATGCTGTTCAGATGTAGCTACCTCCATGGCAATATCAGCATCTGGCGATTCTAAAAACAAGTATGAAAATTTATATTAAACAGAAGTAAAGAAATCCAATTGCATCTCCATTGAGGTAGTGATGAAAAAACTACAAAATAATTTCTCTAGTTTATCTACAACTAAAACATTGTCAGTTGCTTGAAACAAACCTTTCTGCTTCCAAGAAAGACAGCCATAATGAAGAACATGTTTTTCCATAGGCAAAATTACTCCCTGTGGAATTAAACAATTCATTCAAGTTCTGTATTAAACTTGATCTCTTTAAAACTTCTATATAAGAGAGATCTAACTTCTATTTCGTTAGATATTGTACTGAAAACTTTGAACATAGAGGAATGAAAGGCAAGCGATATGAATCTCTAGTAAAACCAGATTTGCTGATAGCTGACTGAAACAACCACTAGAAGGAAAAAGTTAACCTGGACACCTTAGAAATAATTTTAAGATGCTTAGACATGGTGAATGAAATGTGCAACTAAAACAGAAAGTATTTTTTCAATATGAAACTTGGACAATCTTTAAGAATTTGGGGTGCATTAAGAAAGCAACTAGCTGTGATGCAGCAGATGTTTAGCTTAACATTTACTGTACACAAGACGTGTCAGAAATCTGTTTTCTTTATGGTCCACATTACTCCTTCCTAGGTGCACAGAAACGTTCAAGGCTAAGGTCCAGCTCTGAAGTATCAAAGCCATTGCACTTGATATAGCTTCGATCACATGACAGTTGGTGGTGCTGATTTCAGGGCAAGCCATTTTATGTCACATTACAATCAAAGGTAAGAATTCTTTATTGGCTTGAAAGAAAAGCACCTTAGGACTAAATGATCCACTCCTGACTGCTCAGGAACACATACAGTCAGCCTCTTGATCTAGAATATGTGGGTTCTTTGTGTCTTTCCTAGAACGTAATTTTTCTGAAGGAAAACACTTCCTCCCTACCTTCAACCACACCCTTTATCTCTCTGATTAGGTAGGCTGAGGTACTGGATAGAGAATCCAAAAACCTTGAGTACAGCAACAGTCCTCATGCAGAATTGCTTTTAGGAGAACTGCTGTCTTCTGAAAGTCTGCTACAGGTTTGGCACAGGAGACTGCTGCCATAAGGAGAGATGTGCTGGGTGCCAAGCAGAATATTTCTTTGCTGTAAAAAGCTCCATGCAATGCTCTTGCTCACAGGGCTGAATCAAAATTACACTGTTTTAGTAACTACTGATTTCCCAGCCAGTTATTGAGGATCATATGGAAATGAACCCTGATCTTCACTGACTTGCAGTTGTTAATATTGTACACATGTCTATCACCATCTAGTGGCAGCCAGATGTACAATGAAAGAAAAAGCACAATGCATCAACTGCAGATGTCCAAAACATCCAGCAAACCTAGAAGCAAACTGTAGCACAGAAGGGAGGAAGTAAACACTAAATGCTACTTTTTATATTTAACATCACCTCGTAATTGTGTAACGCACACTCATGTACACCTATGTATCAAATGCAAGAAATGACAAGGACTAGTTTCAGCTTTCTTTTTTCTCTTTTTCTAAAATATTGTCAATACAACAGAAAATATGCATCCATTCAATATTTTTCAGAAGTGTAGAAAGAGAATACAGTGTATCAATCTGATCTGGAACAATTCAAGGGAAGTCATCAGAATCAGTCAATATTTAATTTACAAAATACCATTCATTCATCATAAATTGCGTATTTTTAACCTGAAGGAAAAAACCCCAGAACTTAGGATTTAAAAGGTGTTTAAAACCAGTTCAATATATGCAATTTATACTTCTATTGCCTATGGGGAACAGGCACATAAAAATCAGGCTAATTTAATTTTAGAACTCAATGATCAAGTGCATGCTTCCTTCACAACTACTTAGATGTAGATGTAGCTAGGCTTCTCTGGCAAACAATAAAATTTCAAAGAAAGTAAGCTACTAGCAGTAAGGAAGACTTCCTAACAAAATAATTTGCACCAGAGCTAGTAAAAGAAAACAAAAGGATATTGGTAAGAAATTAAAATGTCAAATAAGTAAGCATACCAGAAAAACCATAACCAAACAAAACCCCTCGCTTCTTTTTGAATGGACTCTGATAAACCTCAATTACTCACTTAAAGTAGCTCCAAAGATTTAATCCAATTGATTTCACAGACATTTGTCCTAATGGTGTCAATGTGTGTGAAGAAGGAGCTAATGAAAAATACAAGGTAAGACACATGGTAGTGGTATCAGTTCACCAAGTTTCTCTCATGGGATTTGTCTAACGTTGTAGTACACCTCACCCCCTTACAATCGGTTCTGGAACTTTTCTTTGTCCCTGTGAATTATTTCACAAATCTGAATAAATATGAACCTTAAAACACCGAAGGAGGATGAAAGAATTTAAACTGTGACAGAAATCCAGGGAAGAGCCAAACCCTATAGTGCCCAAGAGTTTTTTAAAAGTTAATTATTTAAGTCTTTGTTTAGTTTTGTACCAATAGAAGTAGAGACACAAAGTTACAAAAACCTAGTACTTCCTACCTCCTAAGAAATTACTGATCAATCTGCTAAAATCTAGCACACTGATGTACTGCAGAATGGGTTGCTACCTGAATTTAATTTCATTTCTACTCTCCAGAGCTAAGGATGCATTCCATTATTTCCCCTACCCAGCAAAACCCCAAAACCAAAAGGGCTTTGTAAACATAAAATATAGTTCACAATAAATATAGTTCACAATCTCCACTGACTGTAGTCAACATTTGTCCTGCTGTACACATTGTGTCAAAGCGGCCCCTTGGTATCAAAGCAACCATTAGTATGCTAATATTCTTTGCCCTGACCCAGCATACATATTCTCAAGAGATCAGTACCTAATTTATTTTTCTATCTGGGTTCAGAAGATTGAGTGTTAGGAAATATATGTCACCTTGCATTAAAACTCTGCGCTTCTTTTCAAGTCTAACTAAGGAATGCTGCATGAAGGACGAAATGACATCCTGCTAAGACACACATTGTAAGAAAGACATAAAAGATCATCTACAAACTTATCAGGACGCATTAAAAAAGTTTAAAAATCACACTGGCCACTTCAGAGACAAGAAAACTATTCAAGAAATGAAAGATACCTTAGTATTTATAATTAACAACCAATTCACAAATTTTCAATACGGTAAGTAGTTCAGCAGCTTGCCTGGAATGGATTGTATTTTGTTTTTATAAAATTCAGATAGACAGATCTTTACAAGTATCACCATAATTAGTTAAAGGCGACTATTAACCTAGAACTGGGTGGTTTAGTTTTGTTCTTATCAAGTCCCTCCTGAAGGTTATAAAGGTTCAAGAATCCCTTGCACAGAGTTCCACATCACAAGATAAACCATGGTCTCACCCTGAGGCAGTGCCCTCAAAGAGCTCAGAGGAGCTGTAACCAGGAGCCAGGAAGGCCTCTGGAGCTCAAACTGACCCCACATTTTGGACTCTCTGGACAGTCTCCTCAGACATTTCAAGAGCTCTATCTGCCATTCTTAGAACACTTTTCTTGGTTTATTTTTCTCCTTTTTTTTGTTTATCCTGCAAATAGCTAAAGACAGCACAGTGGATGCTGTTCTATCCTAGTTCATTAACATAACTGTTTCTAAATTTCACCTAATTACTTCCAGGCAAGCTTGAATGGCAATGCAGTTCTGCAGATGTCACAGAATATAAATAGAAAGTAACGGGGGGCACAAATGGGAAGTGCTATATAATTGGAATTCGTTTCTACAGTAACTATGTGAAAGGAAATGCCAACCTTTATTTTCAGAATCTCAGATGAATTTGTGTATTTCAATCCAAATAAATAAATTCTACTGGTAAAATGATACCCATTTAATACTGAATAATTAACATGTAAATTAGGTAACTTCCTTTTAAGCCATGTTTCATTGCAGCATCCCAACAATCAAAGAGGAATACCTCAGGGCATTAACAGTGCCTCTGTGCACTTTATTAAACACTTTAGAAACTATGAAGTACATGGGTTTTAATAAAATAACCTTTAAACTTTGGCTAGTCTCCATTATTCCTACCTCTTCCTAGACACATTTATTTTCAGAGTTATTTCCAATCTTCTACAACTGTCAATAGAAAGGCATTATGAAGTTTTAAGTGCTATAGCCAAAACCAATTACAGCAGTTCTCACATTTTACCATTGAATCACATCTACTTTTCATAGTTAAAGTTTTAATAGATGATGATGATGATAATGATATAAATTTGCCCAAATGACACCAACTGAAACAGTGACAAAACAAGGGAGCTGAGGCCTCACCATCCCTGCATTTTTGACAGTATTATTACTGTTACAATAAGTGAACAAAATTAAGAAATAAACCTACTGCTGAGCTTCAATCTATAATAAAAGTAACAGGTAACAGACTTCATGTGAGAGGGGAATGAATTCTTACTGATTTTAATATGAAAGGATTTTTTTATTTTCAAACACCTATTTCAGCACTGCTATGCTACAATTCAGGATAAACCTATGAATTACATAAGAGTAGTTTTAAATTGAATCACTCTAGAAAGACTAGTTTCGGAATTCTTACTGGGTCTTGTGCTTCAAAATTAGAGTAACAATAGTTTCTGCAACATTTTCAGTAATTTTCTGTAACATAGAGACTGAATTCACAGCTAAACAAACCACTTAGATTCAACAAACTGAAGAAAATACTCCTGGCAAAAATTAATCTAGATTTTAAAACAAACCCCATGCACTATAATGGTATATGAACTTACTTTCTGCGAGTTATTTTAATGTCAGTCAGAACATAAAAGCTAGTTAATACTGGACTACAGTACTAATTCAGTGTATTTTCATAACAAAGTCAGAAAATGGAATGACAACATAGAAGACACTGAAAACAGTTAGTGAAAAGGCAGAGTAATTATTAGTTAACACAATGCCTGGAATTCTATTCAGTTGTTGCCAAATGTCTTTATGTAGAATAACTTTACGAAAATGTAGTCCATTAAGTTGATTCTATCTAGTGCTGTGCACGGCCTGGTATAATTGACAACAAACACTACATTTTACTTTGAGGCACCTGAAGTTATTAATTCTTTAAATACTAAGAAGCAAGAGATTTAAATCTTGCATGTCCAAGAACTTTTTAATGCACAATCATAAACACAAAGGCCCAGGTCTGCCTAGGCGAGAATTTAATATTAATTAACTAAAAGCTAAGTGTTCCCAGTCCTTCACAAAAATAAATGCTGTGTAATTTACTGATTTAGCTACTGTGATTCATCCACAAATCAAAGCAGTTATCTTAAACATAGCTTATAAAACTTATGCATGGAAGTACTTATGCACATTTATGTATATATGCAAATTAGCTATATAGCTATTGACAAGTATATCTATATCCATATCTATATATATACACATACATCTGATTTCATATATAAACCCCATCCATTCCAAAGTTGAAATACGAAGAATTCAAAATACAGGTGACTGAAGAATCAAAGCTTCCCAGTTACTTTCAATTAGCCATGACTGTATAAAAACTTAATTTTTAATAAGGAGAACTGCAAGGTTCTTCCTCCCTTCTTCCTCACTTCAGCAAATAGATTACAAAGAAATAGCTACCCATTTAATGAGATTGACTTACAATACAAAGGTCACAGATAAATATTAAGTGTATTGCACACCCTCCAAACATAACATCATATACAAAGTGATTAATTTCATAGAATCTTAGAAAGTCTGGGTTGGATGGGATCTTAAAAATCATCAAGCTCCAACCCTCCTGCTGTGGGCAGGGACATGTTCCGCTAGATCAGGTTGCTCAGAGCCCCATCCAAGATTCCTGTACCCAAAACCTTAAGTTAGTAAGTATAAATGAATAAATCTCAGCAACCTATGAACTGAAGGGAATTTAACAATTTCAAAAGACAAATTTTTTCAGCAAATACAGTCGTCAAAATATTTCTAACCATGCTTAAACCCAAATCAAAACTTCACAGCACATGGTACTTAATGGAAGAGGGGGGGAGATTCCTGCTTTTTATTATCTTTCACAAGGGCTAATTTTCAATGAAGTAGCTCAAATGACAGAAATGTTTTCCATTCCTCAGTTAAACACACACTAATCAGGATTATGCACTTCTACACAGCAGAATCTGAAAGAACTCATCCTCAAGAAAAACAAGAACTGATTGTGCTGTAAAGTCAGTATTGGAAATAGAATACAATGTTATCACTTACAGCAACTGAGGTGATCTAAAGATTATGTTTTCCTTAGATCCATAAATACATTTAAAAGGCAAAACTTTTACCTTATTAAAATTTGAGACTCTATAGAGAAATAATCTTAAATTTTATTATTACAGATTAAAGAAAAGACAGTCTTAAAAAGACAAACTAATTTGGGGACATTTTATATTAAAGGTAAATACTTTAAAACATATCACACATTTAATCATTTCATCTACTGTATATTAAGAAAAACTAGGAATAAATTTATGTCCTACAGATTTAATCTATTATTTAGCAGTTATGTATTCAGCAATATCTGTCTTATAAAACAAAGTTAAGCTTCTTAAGAAGTATAAAGTTAACAAAAGTGGAATCTGAGGGGAGGGTTTCCTGTTTGGTTGGGGTAGTTGATGGTTGAGGGTTTTTGTGTGTGTCTTTGTTTTTTAAACTGAGTAAAAACCTTAATACTAACATATGGGAAAATACATAAAAGCAAGCAGTCAACAACACACAAACTTACCAACATCCATGGCAGTTTCCATGAAGCTTTTCTGCCTTGAGGCAAATTCAGCCAACAATTTCTGTTGCCTTTCTCTAGCCTTCTGTCGTCTAAGTGAAAGAAGGGGGAAGAAGAAAAAATAAGCATACATAATGGAGCAAAAAAAATACTTTATAATGTCAAGCTGATTACAGTTACCACCTTAAACAGTATCATTCCAAATTAAGATTAACATAAAGGAATAATTTCCAAGCCTAAAAAAAGGAATCTCTTGCTTTGGAAGTGGAGTTTTTTAAGATATTGGTGCTACTTTCTTTCGAGTCTGAAACAGAATAAAATCCTGTCCTAAAACACCCTTCAAATGTGTTCACTAAAGGATCTTTTAACAGATTAGGCCAAAACATCGTGAGAAAAGGAACCCAAGACCTTAGCCTTGAAACTCTTTTATCTGTTACACATGGGAAGAAAAAGAGAGTGCAATGTCATTTGTACAAAAACGAGTACTCCTGTGAGAAACCAACATTTGCAAGTTAATAATAACAATAATAATACTAAAAGCCTACCTCATTCCCTTTTGATATCAAGATTGATGGCAAGGGAAGCAATTATGAATAATTTATCTTCCAGCTAAGGCTGCTCATGGTGGTTCCTTCTCTCCTACTTCCACCCAAGATTCTGGCCACCAACAGCTTTTATACTGGGATTTATAGTACCTTGAGATTGAGTCCAGATTAAAAGCCCGTGTCTCCCTGAAGCCAAGCTGACTTCACTAACTTTTTCCTCATTGTTTGTCACAGCTCTGGATTTACAAATGGAAGACATTAGAGACTTACTCTTGTCTATCCTTCTATTTAAACTTCATCAGTGACCTGTACAAGGCTGTATGACCAGCTATATAACTCCCTATATAAATATATACTGCACTGGGCAGAGAAATATTGATGGATGAAAAAAGATAAAGAAAATAGACATTAATTTTCCTTACTTTGACGTGAGTTTACAAACAGGGGAAATGGGACAGTGAAAGTGGGTAAACCAAACAACAGCCCTATACCAGAGCTGCTCACCACACAACGTGCCCTCAGCTGAGGGGTTTACACAGCACCTCCCCGCAGAGCTCCCTCTGTGCAGCTACAGCAGCTCTATCATAGCTGCAAATTCTGTGCATCAACATTTACAATGCATTTTTTCCACTGCTCAGAGGTGATTCAGATAACTAACATGGGCTTTAAAAACATCACTTGGTGTCTGATACCCTGATGGGTGAGTCCTTTAGTCTCAAGCACTGTGTGATTATCAGTGTCCTGGCACAGGAACTGGCATGCACAGGCCCAAAGCAGCTCATGCAGTGTAACCTGTCACCCTGAGGTGACCTGTTTATAAGTCAAAGCTTCTAACTCGTTTTCTTAAAGGCATCTGAAAGGCCCAAATATCTCTGCCCATTTATCTGCTACATTGTACAGACACCATTTCTCAAAATAACTTCTATTTACAACATCACTAAGATTCCTTATTCTGAGGATCAGACCAGGGCATTCATTAGAGTTGGTTTTATTTATTTCTCCCTGGAAATTTCTCAATAAACACCTTGACTAAAAGCAGAGTGACTGTAAATAGATGCATTTAATAAGAAGACATAAACAAACTCTGACAGATTCAGTACAGCTCAGTAATTTTCCATGATGGCCCATGGGAATATGACACTGCAATTGAAAAAAGTACTGCAAGCAGCTGAAGCTCGCTTCTAGTCCTGTATTTCAGTTTCTATGGCAACAATCCATTGCCTGAGTGATGCCATTATATGTCGAAGTAAGCTAAAAAAAGGTAATCGTTTAACGTGCACAGTCTGCTCAGTCTTCACTGATACAAAACCAGAATTGGGGGGGAAAATGAAAACAAAACAATCAAAACAGTAAAAATTGCAGCCTGGCTTTATGAACATTGTCACTCTATTAGTTTAGTCATTTCAGTTATCACACTGCCCATTAATAGACTTCATGGGTTCACCAATACCATTATAAATTTGAGAAGAAGATAATAATCACTCAGAACAACAAAGAACAGGAAACATTCATTTTCACCATTGCTTTAGCCCCCAAACTTAACTGAAAATTTAGCGTGCCTCCAATAGATCCTTGAAAACATCACATCCTTTTATAGGGGAAAAGGAATGGCCTTACTATATGAAAAGTGACTTGTTTCATTGATGCCCATGCTCCTCCTGTACATAAATCTAGCACTATTGAGTACCACAATAATGATTAGGTGCCCAAAATGTAGCTGTGTTTTATCTAAAGCACCTATTCATTCTGACTTTTCTGATCAGCAATTTTACATGCTAAACCTTGGCTATTTCTCTCATTGAATGAACTATTACAAGTGATGTTGAAAATTAAACTATTAAATAAACACTAGCAAGACAAAAATA
>QWTY01040717.1:0-14429 GCA_008033365.1 Pseudorectes ferrugineus | reverse complement strand
TGATCTTTTTAGATGGGAAGTAGCAGGAGGAAAATGATTCTTGCCTGGGAGAAGCCAAGGGATGCAAATGGTCTGCAAATGGTTTTGCCCTTAGTGGAGGTGCCCTTTCCTTGGTCAGCTACTGAATTATGCAGCTCCTTTATTTTCGCCCTGCTCTTCTTCTTTAGGCCTCTTCATCCACCCGAAGGCATTGGCCAGGTTTTTTAAACCCTCCATTATTGTTTGTTTTGCAGGCACTGCCCGAGGGGCAGACGGCGTCCTGGGATACGGCCAAGGAGGACGAGAACCGCAACAAGAACAGATATGGAAACATAATCTCCTGTAGGTGTAAATTCACATTAAACTGAGCTTTCTCTAAGATCTCACACGTGTGCTGTGGAGAAGGGTGTGTTTGAGAAGCTCACCAGGAGCTGGCTAACAGTGCTGAGCGTTCAGTAGTTCAGTCTGTTTGTTACAGGCTTTGTTCCTGGGATTTATTTTATTTCATGTTTGTTTAATCATGATTTTACATTATCATTGTATGATGTTACACATTTTCTGTCTGCTTTGCTTTCTGCTTTAGGTTTGTAGCTTGAGGGCTAAATCCTTTTGCCACTGTTCATGTGATGATGTCCATTTTCTGTCTATTTTTACTACAAAACCCAGAGCTTCCAGTGCCACAAAAGGAGCTGCAGGCAGATCAGGTTTTTAGCTGTGGCTCAGAGGTCAAGTTTTCTCCTTCCTCATGGTCAGTAGCCAGTGGAGCAGTCACTGCTTGTCCCCAGAGAGCTGGGGAAGTGTGGAAGGGTTTGAAGGGTGGGACAAGCTTAACTTCTGCCTCAGAATCATAATGAGGCAACTGAAAATGCACTAAAACTTCTTGGTTTACTTCTTTCAGTGATCAGTTCCTGTTGATGTTGTAGGAATATGGATACATAGCAGAACTGCAAGGCAGGGAGGACTCCATAAAACCATTTAGGTCAGCTTTATTCTCCAAAGCAGGACTAAATTCACCTCCCTCATTTTTATCAGAGATTTGTGAAGCCTCTTCCAAAGTTGCTTCTCCAAAGCTGAGCTTCCCACAAGCTCTCCAGGCAGTTCCCCACAGTGTTTCATTATTCCTGATAATGACTGGGGAGAGGAGGTGTGAGAATTAATTCTTGTCAAGGGCTGCTGAGCTGCATCAAGTTGGAGAAGCCAAGCTTGAGACCATCAGAACAAGAAATCAGGATATAAATGAATGTGCAATAGATTTTCATGACTGGGAAAATCTATAGAATGCTCGAAGAGCAAAATTAAGTCATGCTGAGTGATATATTTTGTACTGTATTTTTTCTTGGGTTAAAAATGTATTTCCTGTAGAACAGATAGATTTTACTAAAGAATTACAAAGAAAAACAAACCAAAAAACCACCAAAACAAAACAACAAAAAAACCAACAACGAAAAAACAACTTCTCTATAATGAAACCTCACCTCACACATAACTACTCCTCTCTTTGAAGCCTTGAAATAAATGATTCATGTGACAGTTTTGGGGAATGACATAGAACACCTCAGTTCAGGGACCCCGTGGTAAAGATGAAGGAATCTGGAAATGAAGATTGAAGTTTGTGAGCCCTGATGTGATGATCCTAGTTCTGCTGCTGGCTTTGTGTTGGTTGTGAGCAGGTCACCAAGTTCACCAGTGTTCTTTATCCATGTGGAAACTGGAAGTGACAGTGCTGGAATATTACAATTAGCATGAAAGTTGTCTCCCTTAATTTCAGCTCCACCTCGCTGTGAGCTTTCTGTGCCCTAGTGGCAAAGAGAGACCTCCAGACAGAGGCTCTATGTACCTGTCTATACAATTAACTTCAATTAAATGAGTCTAAGACAGATGAATCATCCAGCTATAAGCACTGGATTGAAAGTGGAAGTGCCATGGTATGAAATAAGGAAGGAAATGTGAAAAGCTTTGTTTCTCTGTGTGATTTTGAGGCAGCACTTGGCATAATTCAAAAGTGGAGGTGCAAAGAGTCAAAACTGTGCAAAAGCCTCCATCTCATTTATGTTGAAGGTGGTCATGAAGAAAACCTTGAACTCCAAGTGAAATGTGAGGAGTTCAGGAAGCAAAATCAAGGAAGATAAATGGGATGTTATCTAAAGGGAAGGTGTTCACAAAGACAAATTGTTGTTTAACAAAGAGTGACGTGAGCCTTTTAGCTCGAAATATAAATACAGCAGCAGTGCAGATAGGGGGTGATGAACTTGAATAAGGGAATGCAGAATGTAATCAGAGCTAAGGAACGAGAATCTGCACGAGATAAAGTGTCAGAAAAGAAGCTCAAGTTTGAGGGCTGCTGGGAAAGATTTCGGAATGGGGCTGAGAGGGTGGAGTGGGCTTTCTTATCTTCAAATATGTATCAGAACAAGGAGTTTGAGGAGGAGACAAGGGCTCTTTTAAAAGTCAGCAAGGAGAATTTAGAAATATACAACAGTGATATTGGGAAGGCTCGGAAGGGAGAAGGAAAGAAGGATGCCTAAGGAAGGAGCATATCTTTCATCAGATATTTTTGTAAAACCATTGCAAAGTTCTCAGCTGAGCCTGGAGCCAGACTCCACTGGTGGGCGAGCTGGGCAAATTCCCTGAGTAAAGTCAGGGGCAGGGTCCAGAACAGAGGATGGAGAGCAGAGCTGAGAATAGCAGGGCAGTGGCTCCGTCCAGGCAGGTCATGAAAACAAATTGTGCTCTGTGGGTACAAAGTGGGCAAAAGCCTGGGCAGAGGAGGTGGAACACGGTTATACCCTGAGCTGTTTGGTTGTACTTCAGTTGTGATGCTGGTGAAACCCAGAGCAGGCGCTGGTTGCCCCCACCAGTTTATCTGGTAAAAGGCTGCACATGGCAATTAACATTATTTATTTAACCATGGCTGCCATTTCATCAGTCCTGGAACAACAAATCCCCTGATTTTTGGGGAGTGAATTGAAAGCCGGGTTTTGATCTGACTTCTGCAGCGGCTTCAGAGACGAGTGTTAAGATGTGGCTTTGAAAGCCCTTGCAACAAGTGCACTGCTCAGTGAATCACAGCAGATTAGATCTTGTCTTCGCGGCCTCCTGGGTAACAGCAGAGTTCCAGGACTGCTTTACTCGGCTCACTGCTCTCCCAGAGCTGCATTAACATCGTGCCTCTCTCTGAAAACCTCCATCACACTGCCAGCCCCAACACCTGCTCCTCTTGCCAGCCAAAGCTGCAGACCAACCTGGGAGCTGATCTGTTCGTGCAGAGGAGGGGCGAGAGAACTCGGAGAGCTCTCCCAGCTTTTCATGGTTCCCTCCCATCTGTAAGAGTTTGTGGAGCAAGAGAAAAGCAGAGCAGTGGGTTCGGGGTCTGCATGACCACAGAAATCCCCTGTGGATGGTGGGAAGATGCAGACAGGTTTATCATGCTGGAGGAAACTGGCTTGAACCTTTTATTATGTGAACAGAGTCCGTGAGTTTTGCGTCTGCACTTTTATCAAAGCTGTGAAAACAAAGGCAGTTGTGGAGATGCCAGGTTTTTCTTTAGGGGGCAAGCGTAGGCAGTGTACCCATTTATGTGCTGGAGCAAAGTGATTTAATTCTGCTTTAGGGCCCAGATATTGAGACCTTCAAAGAGCATCGGAAAGTGGTTGTTGGAGGAGGGATGTTGAGCTGAATCTATTACAGAGAAGAGAAAATGTCCAGAAGCTATATGGGACCTTTGGTTCTATTTGATTTCTCTCCATCTTGCCCAGCTTTAGAGCCATTACATTAGAGGAGAATAAAAACCCTCAGATGAGAGCTGAGGACAAGAAGAGATAGGATTGTGTTTTGCTCCATCTGATGGAGAGCACTTTCTGTGCCTTTCTTTTGCCCACTGAGGCACCCTGGGTTTGAAGTCTCATGATGGTCCATGAAAAACTGTGGAGGTGGTGACAAAAGACAGTGGAGGAATTTGCTTTGTTTCCTTCATGCTCTGACTGCTGTATGCTTTGGGTTGGGGAACTGTGAATTAATCAGAGAATTTTGGGGTGGAAGAGATGAAGAAGCTTTCAGCTGGCACACAGGTGGAGAGCACTTCTTGCCCACAGACAGGGATAAGGCATAAAATAAAAAACCCTGGAATTCCAGACTGGTTTGGGTCAGAAGGGACCTTGAAGCCCATCCAGGGCCATGGGCAGGGACACCTTCCACTGTCCCAGGCTGCTCCAAACCCCGACCAACCTGGCCTTGGACACTTCCAGAGATGAGGCATGAACAGCTTGTGCCAGTGCCTGACGTCAGTACTGGATTTAGAACAGAAATCATTCAACTTCCAAGCATTTTTATTCCATGATTTCTTCTGTGTTGCTTAAATTAGTGCATGTCTGTACGATAGCCATGGAATATGACCCTGAGAGGGTGGGATTTATCACACCTGGATGTTACCCAGCTCTCATGGCACAGTCCAGGGTCAGTGGGGGTGGACAAGGGAGGACAGAGTGAGGTCAAAGCATCCTTTTTGGTCCCAGAACTGGGCTGGATCTCCAGAGCTGCCTGTGTTTCTCCATTCCTGTGTGGGGAGCCCTGACAGGCAGTTTAGACGAGCTGTGTAATGTTTAGGTGGCGAAAGTTGTGCGAGATTAATCCAGTGCTGGTGTCAAAATGAGACGTGGAAAAATTGCAATGATACTTCAAATGATCACTAATGGGAATTTTGACAGGAGTTTAAAATGGTAACAATTCTGTGCTAAAATGGGAGCACAGAGCTTTTCAGTGAAATTCTTGTCATTTTTGAAGTCTGTTTTAAGACCTATTTTCAGTCAAACTACTCTTTATATAAATTTAGAGTTCTGCTAACTTGCTGAAGGACTGTAGTAAACAGGGAGAAATAAAACCATTTACAGGTTTGTTAAGGATTTTTCTATTTTTTTGTGGTCCTGAATGCAATCTTTTTTTTTCTGTTTCTCCTTCTGTTTTTAAGGTTTCTTAGAGTCCATTTGTAACACACAGGGATATGGTGTCTGATAAATTTAGTGAAGAGTTGAACACCACTTTCATTTCAGTCTGCCAAGAATGCTGTGTCCTTGGCTAGAGGAGTCCAGTGGAGAAAGAGAAGAATCAGAAATAAGTTTTAACCATTGGGAGAAGATATAATAAAGGCATTTGCTGTTCTTTAAATAGCTCTTTAAAGTCTGTAGGCAAAAAACCCCAAGTACCAGATCCTTACTACTAAGAGCATAATAATTTGCCTTTTTTTTTTTTTTTTAAAGTCAAATCCCAAGTTTTTTTTGTGGAAAAAAGAGATTTACAAGGCAAGTTATTTTATGAACTTTTATCCAGACTGTTCTCCTAAACTTTTGAACAAGGTTAAAGATACCATTAAGACATCATTAATATTTTGTGTGCTTCACATATACATAGAATTTTTTTTCTGCTGTACTGTTCTCACTTGTAAGAGCAATAAATCTCCCTCAGGAATTAATCTCATTTTAGTAAAATATGCAATGAAATATTTTGAATTCTGCCCTCGGAATGCAAAGTTCAGCTTAAAGCATTTTTCATTTGGTGTCAAAATATGATTGGACCTGCATGTCTTCTTTTAAAAAAAAAATAGCATTAATCTTCAGTTAAATTTCTTCATCCTTTATGTTTTTTCCCATATTTGGCTTAAAAAAGAAAGAGAAAAAGGAAAACAAACCAACAACACTTTTTTGCACCTACAGAGCATCTTTTCCTTAGCCATAATTATCCATAATTGCCTGAAATCATGGCCCTGCTCTTCTGGCTGCTTCCCAGGTCTTCCCCATTCAGCTCCCTCTGGATGTATTCATCCTGTCTGGTTTAACTTTCTCTCTGAAGAGTGGCTCAAAGTGCTGAAACTTAATTTTGATGTTTGGCTCCATTAAATGAAGGTGCTTCCTCCAGGGTTATTCGGAGCGCTCCAGCTGCAGACATTGTCTGTGTCCCTCATTAAAAAACGAACCTGAGATTCTTTTCCCCTGTCATTGGGGGCGTTTTTGGTCTCATCATTTTTAGTTCTGTTGTTGCGATGAGTTGAGACGTCCCCAGTGGTGTTCTCTTGGGAGGAGTCAGTAAATGTTCCCCTCCCAGGTGTTTGCTCCAGGGTTTGCTTTCCTTTGCTTTTGTTCACGTGGCTCCTAACAAGCTTCGTTTGCTGCTGGAATTGCAAGTGTGAAATTGTCTGCGGGAGTTTCCCTGTATTTCACCCACATGTCCTGTTTAATCAGCCCTTTGTCTGTCTTTGCCAATTGCTCTAAGTATAAATTCTTTTGTTGTCTGTCTAACCACATGATTTACTGCAACTCCTCGTGCAGTTGCCTTGAGTGCAGGTAATTGGGAACATCAGCACTCGGAGAAATATTCTCCCTTCCCTGTGTCTACAAAGGTTATATTTATTAATACAAAAACAGCAGAGCTTTTGATGGATTCACCTGCAGAACCTCCTTTGAATGCAGATATGGGTTTTGATAAACACAGCAATGTGGTTGTATTTTTTTTAGGTGTGTAAATCTCACCCAAAGAATGAAAGAGTAGAATCATTCCTTTACATACCTGAATGAATATTTAATATATATCCAAGTCTTGGTTTTCAGAACTGCTCGCACATCTGTCTTCACAATTATTATCTGATTGTACATTTAATTAAGACATGACTAAACCCCTTTTGACTGAGTTACTGCAGAATCACACCTCATATTTTTATGTCTCATTGCTATGATTCTTTTTAATTGAATGTAAATCATGCTTAGGCCTGTGTTTTGCAAAGTGCTGCTAAACATTAATGCTGCTCTGACTGAGAGCTACGCTCTGTAGAGGTGGTAGGGAGGAAATAAACTTAATGGACTCGATATTATACTTCTTTTAAAAAATCATTTAAAAATGAGCACAGCATGGCCAGCAGTGACCCCCATAACCCAGTAGCCTCTGCCAAGCAACTGGCCCTTAGAAGCAGTTCTGCAGTTAATTGCATACCAGTGGTGGGATTGCCAGAGCAAATCACATCAGCAGCCTGGCTCTGGAGTATCTCCTGTGACAGAGCCCAGCACCAGCTGTTCCAGGGAAAGATCAAAATATTCCCCTGGTGGAAAATCATGACATAATCTGCCCGCTGGGGTAGTTCCTTTCTGCGTCTGAACTGTGGAGCATGCTGGGAGATGAAAAGATTGATCTCTGCTATTTTATTGCCTTATCTAAAGTAACTTTGAATCTCCTCAAAAAGATGAACATTTCTGATTTTGTTGGTTTTTTTCAACACTGCCTCGATGCCATTTTGCTGCCGTGAGTTCTGTGAGTTGCATAAAGGAATGTTGCTCTGATTTCATTTGTATTTCCTTCCAGTTTCTGGGCTTTTCTATTTCTTATTTGCAGGGTTTCGTTGCCATTTCACCCTCCTAATCTTTTGTGATTTCACCATCCATTTCACCCTCCTAATCTCCTAATCTCTGTTGTGATCTCTTTAATTATATCCTGGTCTTGTCAGTTTTAGTTCTTGCCTCAGTTCCCATAGATCAGATGAAGCCAAGGGAGTTTGTAGCCTCCAAAATGGTTTTTGTCATGGAGATACACCCTGCAAAGGTCTGTCCCAAAACTCCCAACCCAGGCAACATTTGCCACCTGTCTCAAATCTCCGTAAGGATTATGGTGACAGCAGTGAATGTAATGAACACGGAGCATGACTAGCTTAAGGATCCAAACATTACATCTTCAACACAAAACAAAGGGCTTTTAGGAACAGGAATACATGTGATGTTATTCCATTTTTTATTGTTGTAAGTATTCAATTATTCAGTTACCATGGTGGGATTTTTGAGGCCAGGAGTTGCACTTTGTGTGCCCCTTCCAGCTCAGGGCAGCTACGATACCACACTTGCAGGAGTCAGCAGATAAAACAGACCTCTTAGAAACTCCTCTTTATCGTTACTGTCACTTCTTTTCCTTTCCTTCTCTCAGATGATCACTCAAGAGTGAGATTGCAGCTGCTGGATGGGGACCCTCACTCCGACTACATCAACGCCAATTACATCGACGTAAGGCTCCCGGACATGCCCCCTGTGACAAACTCGCCTGTGACAACCCTGCTTGTGAATCTGGTGCCTCTGACACAGGGACAGACTGTGGGTCTGATATGAATGACAGCTGAACGCTGCACAAACATCGTGTTGTGACAGGGAGAAGGTTCTCAGTCTCCAGTTTATTTTGTCTGACCAATCTGGGCAGATGGAGATTTCCTGTGTTTGACAGATCCACCAGCATAAGTGGGACGTGGGCTAAATATGATGGATGCAGAAATCAATATCAGCCCCTCACAATAGCATTAGTAGATATCTGAGACTTGCCAGCTACTCACAGAGTTGTGGTGCAGAAGGCGTGTATGTAAACAGGTTGACTTTTTTTTGAATGTTATAAAATGACATTGGAAAAGCAGCCTCTGCCTCGCACACAGAGTGATCCAGTGAATGTGCATTTCTTGAATGCAGCTCCTAAGTCACAGGAACGGGAAATGTTTAGAACAGTTTCTTTAAAGGACAAAAGATGCCCTCAGAATTTTCTCAGAGACAAATTCATACCTTTCGTCTTTTCAAACAAGAAGATGCAGTGTTTTGCCTATCTGTTTTCAGAGTTACCCTCAGGACTTGTCTTTCTTTGTGGAAATAGTTAAGAAGTGCCCCATTCCTGTCTTGTCTTTGGCATAAAGGGATTGTGTTATTCAGCCTGAGTGAGATACCCTCACTTAAAATCTCTCAGGGCAGCCCAGCTGCCCCTTCATTCATTCATTCCATAACCAGTTATTCACTGTCAGAGGGCAGCAGTTGGCACCTGGAAAGTATCAAATCCCTGGTGGGCTTTGTCTGAGCTGTGATCTCACAGACACTCATCTATTTTCTTTTTTCTCCAGGGGTACCATCGGCCTCGCCATTACATTGCAACTCAAGGCAAGTTCATTCTTGGATGTCTAAATATTTGCAAACCCACTGCTGGTTTATGCTGTTGCAGGAGCTGTTTATAGGGTGACATCATCTGTTTTGGGGAACATCTGAAAATTTGTTATGGGGGCAAAAAAAAGGGAAGGATATAAAATTTTCCAAGATCTTCAAGGCACTCAGACTTAAAACAGCTGCAGGATTAAAAAATGCCACAGACTTAGAGGTGGCAGTACAGCCTAGAATGTGTCATTTGTGCATGAAGTGTGAGAGGAGAATTAAAGGGGACTTTGTGGACCTTCGGTTTACCTTCTGGAGTGAAATTGCTTGAGGTGGGCAGTGTGAAGAAGCTGTGACTGATGAGCCTTTGAGGGCAGCTGGTAGGAAATGCATTTGAACACCACCTTCTGTAAGGTACTTGATGAGTTTCCTATAAGAAAGGAAATAAGGTCAGGGAGAGGCTCTAGACTGACAAACCTCTTGTGAGCACTGGCTCTTTGGCTCTTGGAACCTGGGATTTTTCTGGGGGAACTTCAAAAAAAGGCTAATTTCTGCATGTTTCCTTCCTCCTTCCTAATCAATATGAAAGTGTGAAATGGGGGAATATTAGTGCTGCATCAGCTGTGAATTACAACACTGCCTTAATTACAGGTTCAGTGTAGGGCACATCCTTGTCCCATCACTTATACACAGTTACCTACTGGAGCCATCCTGTTGTTACCACACCACCATCATCTCTGTGAACCTTTAATACCCACTGTGAGGAAGGGTCTGATCTCCCAGAGAGTTAGAGAGAGCTCTGTAACCCTGAATCACAGAGGGATGCTCTGAGAGGGAGAGCAGGATCCTGTGGGAACAGGACCATGGCTGGAGAACAGCTGGAAGGAGTTGTTGGCACTCCATGCACTCTCTTGAGATGTCTTTTTGTCTTCTCTCCTGCCCCAGGGCCGATGCAGGAGACGGTGAAGGATTTCTGGAGAATGATCTGGCAAGAAAACTCTGCGAGTGTTGTCATGGTCACCAACCTGGTGGAAGTGGGCAGGGTAAGGTGCCACTCCCAATGTGTAAAGCCAGACCAGGGCTGGGTTTAACACGGAGCTGCTGCTCAGGGGAGCTCAGCAGCAAAATGTCTTTTGCTTCCTGCAGTAAGGAAGTGAATTCAGCCACTCTGGGTTTTTCTGTAAAATGCTGGATTTTGTAATACTTAGCTGCTTCCCTTCCAGACTAATAAGGATTGTGTTCCTGCTGTAAGTCTGGGCTTTGGCAGAGTTAAACAAATTTATGCTAGCTCAGAAGCTGTCTCCTTCCTCAGTACAGAAGGAAAAATGTACTTCTGTAATAGTTATTCCTTATCTGATGGTTTGAATACTCTTAAAAACCTGGAGGAGTGAGGATGTGTGACCTGGTGCTCCAACTATCAAAAGACCTCTTTACGTGAGAGTCCAGAGCCTGGAGTTCCTGAGGTCACAGTTCCTGGTGGCTGAGGTTTTTGTGGATCCTGCAACCACCCAGCAGTGTTGGTCTCCTAAACACCCACCAATTCCCTCTCCTGGACTGAGCTGGACCAGACATCCCTGTGTCTGCGCAAGGCAATTCCCAAAGCCCATCATGGGACCAAACATAAACTCAGAGTAGGCCAGACCTCAGGGAATAAGAAGGCAGAATGTCTGGGGTGGATTTCCCCATCATGACTTTTTAGTTTTAGAGACTTTCTCAGCCAGAAACTGGAGTTCTTAAAAAATTTTGTCCTGGTGTTTGTCACTTTCCACTGCTTTGGTACTAAGAAAAATTTAAATGATCGTTTACTCCGAGCCATTAGTAATTCAGCTGCTTTGTGTTTGATTTCCCTTAGATCTCATGGTTGAATGCCAGCTGCTTCTGTTCATTTATTGCTATTTATTTTATTTTACCTTCTACTGACACTTCAGTTTGAAATAAATGCCTCTGTGTAAAAGAAAAAAAACCCAAGCAACAAAAACCCCACAACAAACCTACATTAATCATATTTAATATTTATAAAACCCCTTTCAATTATGACTGGAACTGGAACATGAAGCCTGCTTTGCAGCAGCTAATTGCTTCAGCTTTAGGTATTGTTCCACTCTTTCATGCTAGAGCATTTAATAACCTGATAGTCTTTGTTAGCCTAAATATCCCTTCTGGAGCTTCACAGCCTTGCTTTTATTTCTTCTGGTAGTTTTGCACAAGGCTCCTAGAGCTGGCTAAGCTGGGATATGTTTACCTGCTCAGGAGATTTCTCTCTTGAGCCTTAGTTGAAGCCTGTCGCAGCTGGTAAAATGCCAAGTTTGTGTCCACATCTGATAAAGAAAGCTCAGACTCAAACAAATTTAGTGTTTCAACCTGTATCCCACAATCCCCATGAACTGAAATTCTTTAGCTAAACAGAGTTGAGAATTACAGGAGCAGTAGCACAGATTTTTCTCAAAAGGGATGGTGGCAGTGACTGCCAGGTGTTCTGTACATCTGATGTGGGCAGGGCATGTATGGAAATTCAAAGAAGACTTAAAAAAAAAAGAAAATATCTAAATGCATCCTTTGCATTTGTATTGACAACAAAGGGAACTTTAAAAACATCCTCCCTGTGGTTTCTATGTATGGTAAAGGAATTTTGATCTAATTTATACAGTTAATTTTGGCAATTCTGCACATCAGAAGAAAGCCCAATTTGCATTGGCTTCATCTTGAAAGTGAAGGAAAATGTAGGTCAGCTCTGACTCAACTTGAACTAGTTCCTCTCAACATTTTGCTTCCCCCCTCAGGTGAAGTGTGTTCGATACTGGCCGGATGACACAGAAGTCTACGGAGATATTAAAGTCACATTGATTGAGACAGAGCCCTTGGCAGAGTATGTCATACGTACATTCACTGTCCAAAAGGTAAGGAGGTCTTCAGGCAGCTGAAATTGTGGCACACTTCATTTGTGCTCAGAAACTCTGGGAAACACATCCAGAACGCTCCTGGAGATGGGAGCTGTGCTGTTTGGGCAGGCTGCACTTCAGAAAGCTAAATTTTTGACAGGGATTCCATTTTTGGACAAATGATTTTACAGGAACATCTTGATGTAGCCACAAAAGTGGAATCCACGGTGCATAAAGTTTAACTGCATCCAAAAGCCAGCAGATAGCTGATGGCATGCCAAGAATAATAACTGCCTTGTTTCACAGTGGCAAATGGCAGAGGGAAAAAGGTACCAGTTGAACTGGATGCCAGGTAGGGTCCCCTTTCAACAGAAATGAGAATATAATAAGAGCAAGAGTATAAAAACTGTCCCCAAACCAGCAGGATTTGGAAGATTTTGTTACTTGTAATTAGAAATTGGAAGTCTAAGTGTCAGAGTATTCCAGGTCTGTCCAAATTACTTTCCAAACACTCAGTAAGTGGTTTTAAAGCTTTTCCAAAATTCCTGCTCAGTGAACTTCAGCCACACTGGGAATATCGTTTCAGTTTTCTGATACATCGGCTCCATATTTCATTAAATCAGTGAAAAACTTGGTGGGAAATGGTAATGCCAAAATCTGACAGGTTAGAGGAGCTGCTGCTGGATTCCACCCACATTTCCTGTACAATAAAACATCACAGCTGACCCATAGTTCTGGGTTACCCTTTGCAGGGCAGATAAAGGTGTGATTTTCACATACCAACAACTTGCTCTCACCAGAAAAGATGGTTCTGGATACCAATTTTTGCCCTTTTCACTGCCAGCAGTACCTCAAACTGAGAATTTTTGGCAGGAGGTGGCAGAAAAGCTGCTGTTACCTGGGGCATTCCCACTCTCGAGGTGTTCATTCCCCAGGTTTTTGCTTCCATGCCTCAAACAGGATTCAAGAGTGAATTTTTGGTGGTTTATGCTATGACATAAGAGGATGGGGGTAAACACAGCCATGGGGTGCTGGGGCTGAGGTCACCCTGATGAGCTGGGTTTGAGCTCTGAGACCACAGGTCAGAACTGGGAGCTGGTCCCCACCTTCCCAGCCCTCAGGTGAGCGTTACCCACCTCACCGGGAGCTGGAATTTGGCTGAAAACCTTTTCAGAGTGGAAAGCAGCGTCCATGCATAACGAGAGCTCAATGCTTGTTATCCCTCTGCGTGAGGGAAGGCAGCAGG
The DNA here is from genome assembly GCA_008033365.1 of Pseudorectes ferrugineus. NCBI lineage: Eukaryota > Metazoa > Chordata > Aves > Passeriformes > Pseudorectes > Pseudorectes ferrugineus. Next base: position 1,401 of record QWTY01040717.1, on the reverse strand, counting down.
GAGCAGAATATGCTGATTGGAGTCTGATGGAAGAAAAATAGAGGCTGTGTTGTCTCCTCAGAAAGGCTACCATGAGATCCGAGAGATTCGGCAGTTCCACTTCACCAGCTGGCCGGACCACGGCGTCCCCTGCTACGCCACGGGGCTCCTGGGCTTCGTCCGCCAGGTGAAGTTCCTCAACCCCCCCGAGGCAGGACCCATCGTGGTGCACTGCAGGTAGGCCAGCTCTCCACCCTCCTCCTGCAGCTTTTCCCTCTCTTTTCTCCTTGCCTGGCAATAATCAACAGCTCTTTAAGGGTATCGTTTGTGGGCCTCGCCAGGAAACAAAGGGAAATGTGTTTTTCTTCCCTAAAGTGGCAGGTCTGGAGCCAAGCTGGCATGAGTTGGAGATGATGGAAGTAGGTCAGAGAGGGCCTTTCAAATGTAGAAGACCCCCCCAGTGGTCTGTGCTCTGTTGGATGTTCGGAGCAGAGCTGGGGAAGTGGTGAATATCTGGGACAGCCATTCCAGGCCCTCAAACCTCATGTGGCAGAACGGACAACGCTGACAAAAAGGGAATTGTAAAGCAACTTTGCTTTTCTGTACCCTCATGTGCTGCAGCTCAGCTTTGTACCAGCATCAAGGGTCTTACCTGGTCTGGTGGAAGGTGTAGTTGGAACTGCATCTGCTTTAAGGTCCCTTCCAACACAGACCATTCTATGGTTTTATGTTTTTATGATCTGAAATATTTGGCTGGCTGGGTCTGGCTGCCAGCCCTTGGGCACCTTGGCTTCCTGAAAGCCCAGGAGTTGGGGTGGGAATCTCAGACTTCCAGCTAGTAAATAAAAGGAGTTAAATTACTCCAAATGCATGGAATGGCATTGCCAGAAACCCAGAGTTCGGGTTTGTAGCAGCGGCTACATCTGCAGGGCTCAGGGCATGTGTGAGCTAAAGAAGATGTGGCTTGAGCACAAGGCTAGAGAGCAGAGCTGGCTGTCCCAAAATCTCACCCCTAATCCCTCCACAGGGAATTGCCTCTAGTTTCCACTCTGTGTCTTGAGAAAGAGAGAGAAAATACATCCCACTACTACTTTAAAAAGGAAAATCAATTAAATCTTATCTTTTTTAAGCAGTTTTGGATTGGGTGGGTGTTTTGTTTTGTTGAATTTTTTTTTTTTTTTTTAGCAAGCAGTGAGTCAGTTTTATAATCAAGTACAGCTAAGCCTGAGGAGCTGGCAGAAGAGATTTCATTTAGAGCTCAGGGCCTGAGTTTGCTGCTTTGGTGCCATGACATGGGGCAGGCCCTGGAAGGTGTCTGAACCTGACTCATTGTCACCAAGAAAGCAAGGAGAGATTTTTCATCCTTCCTATTTTAATGAATAAATGCCATTTCCTCCGTGTTATTTATCTGCTTTTGAATTT
>QWTY01040716.1:15671-29675 GCA_008033365.1 Pseudorectes ferrugineus | reverse complement strand
GATGGGCTCGGTCACACCGCGCTGGGGATGCGGGGCTCTGTTCTTCCAGCTGCCTCAAAGCTAACACTCCACCTGGGGAGGCCAGGCTGGCTACAGTCCCTCTGCAGCACTGTCCCAGTTTGCCTCTGCGTCTCAGGGACAGGGGCATTGGGATGGGACTGGACCTCAGGAGGGGACGCATCCTCCTGTAGCTTGGCCATGAGGAAAAGCGGCCTGAGAAGTGGCTGAATTGCAATGGAAAACCCCTGGAAGCTGTGGGCTTGTTTAAGATGCTCGGTTTAGCTTCACCCATCAAAAAGTCAGGGGTCTTCTGGAAGGAAAAAGGCGTTCACCCCTGCACCATGGAACCCTGTTAACTGCAAAGGCAGCCTCAGCAGCTTGTGCTGGAAACAGAGCCCTGTCAGCACAGCAAAGGGGCAGCAGGCAAAGGAGACATGAAAGCTGATGTCACTCTTAAAAAAGACAAAGCAGAGCCTGGGCAGAAACAGAGAAAGGAACCTAGAAAGGAAAGGTAACATCCCAACAAGCTGATTGAGGAGAAGTACAGGAGAAGAGGGGAAGAAAAATGTTACCATTTTTGCCTCTGCAATTCATCCCTGCTTTTTAGGACAGAACTACTCTCCCTACCCAAATCTGCCAGGAAGGAGCTTCTGCACCTTTTGTAGAGGGGTTTCTTCACCTCTGGACGGAGTTCAATGTCTCTTGGGACAAGTTAAGCATTAGGCCCAAGACCCATCTTCCATGTCAAAATGAGCCGAGGCTGTTGGTTCCTCACTGCTCCAGCAACATGCCAGTCCCCTCCAGGTCTCCCAGGCAGATCCATAGTGACAGGGCAGGTTTGGGACCAGGACACAATGTCAGTCTGTGGGCTGGGGTCCAGACCTGCCCTGTCACAGCTGTGACCATGGCTGGAGTTTTCATACAGCTCAGGTCAAGGCTGAAGGCTCCAGGGTGAGCAGAAAGAGGCTCCTGGGCCATGGGCAGAGGTGTGGCTGGAGGGCCCAGGGGGAGCTGTTTAGGCTGATTGGGGCCTATTGGTGCCCTCAGGGCCCTGACACACAGACACACACCTGTGCTGACTAAAGGCTTGTGGTGACTCCAGAGACCTCACTACATGGGCAAGGAGGGATCTAACAGAAAACTGCTGAAAGAGCATGGGGAGAGATCATGCTGATGTGCAGTAGCAAGACAGGACTCTATCAGGGCCCTGCCAGGTCTCATCAGTAAAAGCCTGGTTTCCCTAAAAATAGCCCTTCTGAAGCCACCAGCCAGAAGGCCATCACCCATAGCTGAGGAGACAAGGTGAAGGAACAACATATATTCAGAGTAATTGCAAAAATCAAACACACTATTTCAGTATTTTACAATGGCATCTGTGATCCCACAATTAAGCAGGGTTTGGAGAAGCAGCTACAAGTTTCTACAGTTTTCAGTTCCTTTTCAAAACTCTGACTCCGTGCATTTGCAGCCTGAAGTTTCAAGACAGCTCAAGCTTCACTGTGCTGGGTTTCCTCAGCCTCAACCCCTCTGGAAAACATTCCATGTGCACATTGCATCTCTCCAGATTTTATTCTCATTCCAAATCTGCAAGTACAAAAATAGTAACATTCGATTCTCCTAATGCACACTTACAAGACGTGCTGAAATGTCAGATGCTAAACGGTACAAAAAAGCACTTTAGCACGTTCCTGTTGATGCGCAATATAACAGAGAAGGCAGAAATTGCTTTAACATCTCTTGATTTATTAGATCTGAATACTCTCCTCCTTTCATCTGGCAGCAGCAGAGCCACTAACACTGCAGCAGCTTCCTCAGAGCTCGCAGCAGAGCACTGCACATACCTTGAGAACGGTCCCATTTCTGCGGGGTTTTGATCACAGCTCACTCTATCCAAATGAGAGCTGCCGGAGCAGAGGGATTATAGGAAGGTGGACCCAGCAGAGAGGAGTGGGCAGGCAGGTAATGCCCCTGCTGTGGGGAGGAAGCAGGGGTGAGGCTAGAAAGCTTCCTACCGCCGTAGCTATTGTGTCCCTGCTTCCTCTGCCGCGCAGGCAGGGAAAGCATCGCTGACGCAGCCCTGGGAGGGAGCTCACACAGCGGCACTGCAGGGCTCTCCAACCCCATCAGAATCGGCTCTCGACAAGGAGCATTGCTGAGTCATTCCAATGGAAGTGATACAGGGTCGTTCCCCATGGTTGGTATTGTTTCTCATGCAGCTAAAAACAGCCAGTTGGCAATATTCCTTCTGCACATTTGAATTACCCAGAAAACTCAACTCGGCCAAAAATGTTGAGATAACAAGATTTTTTCCTGCTTCTGGATGGGAAACAGAATATTTTGACATATTAAGAGACTTCAAAATGAAAAAAAAAAATCAAGGTTTTGTTCTGATAAATTTGCATTTTCTCAGGGAGTGGAGGGCCAGGGAATCACTTTGTTAAAATTTCCCAGTCAGCTTGAAGAATAAGGATATGACCTTGCAGAAGTCAACTGTGACATGAACATTTTCTCATAACAGAAGACACAACCACTACTGTACTGTGGACCAAGCAGTGTGGCTGGTATGTTGAACACTGTCCAAAGGAGAAAACGTGTTCAAATGCATCTTGTCCAAACCCAAGGCTCCACATAAAAGCACAGGTGGGAGCTCAATGTCCTTGCCCTGCCTCTGGTCCTGCCCTGCCCTTCCAAGAAGAGAGTTGGAGCTTTCTGTGAGTTAGGGACACAGCCTGCCTCCTCTTAGAGAACATTTATGAGAGGAATAGCTGTCACAGGCTCTTGCATTGTTAGCACAGCTGGCTGGTGTGTTGGCTTTTGTCAAATGTCCTCCAGATCGGCCATTGCTCCCTTCCCTTCCAAGGGCATGGGCACAAATCCTCTCTGAGCATCGATCAGGCACCTACAGCAGCTGTCAAAACCCTTAGGCTGAAAAAGTTGTGAGGACAAATTTGTTTGTGATCAAATTAGAACTTCACCATGGGATAAGCATCAGGTTAAGCTGAACCACCTCAGGAGCATCCTTTAAACAAGCAGTCCTCAGTTCTCCTTTTCTGCTGGCAGGAAGCTTCTTGACTTCAGTGTATTACCTTACCCAAATACGCTCATATTTTCCTAATATTGAAATGATAAACTGCCAGAGCAGCTAAATATAGGAACAAAATAAACTAACTGCAGGAGAAATAAAAGCTTATTTTGTGTCTCTTTTGATTTTGTTAGTAATATTTCTTTCCTTTTTCTAAAGTACCTTGCTGAGATGGAAAGAAGAAAATCCTAGTTGCCAAATCTGTATTTAATCTGATGTTTCTTTCTACATACTTGTTATATAGTCTTTCCTTTTTTGCAGTCAAGGTTCCTATGTAAATGCAAGTTCTCCACAGTGTCCTAGCCAAAATATATGCTGTATTAGTGGGAACTAATCTCTTTGGTACTCAAGGAGCGAGTCTCAAGGGATCTTTCTTCAGCAGAAGCTCTGTCATACCATGAGCACTAACAAATACTGCAGTTCGTGTCTCCATACTTTGTGTATAAAATTTAAACTTCTCATAGCTGCATTTCTGGCTGTGATCCCCATGGAGATGTCACTGACAATTCCCACCTCCTGAAGCAGGGAAATGTCCAGCCATAGCCTGGACTTGCATGGCTCCTGGGGAACATGCTGCAGCTGAGCAGCCTCTGCTGCTGCCTGGAGCTGCATCGCAGCAGTGCTGGAGCTGCAGCGCCTGATTGCTCCAAAAAACCACTTATCTCAGTTCAGGATCAATCCTTCCAGCTGCAGCATGAAACCACTGGTGACCTGAAACTGGGGCATAGCACCAACAGCCCTGCTACATTTGCCTCCCTCTGCCTGTGTTAAGTCCAGCTAACTTTTGCCATCTTCTGGAGGAAGGGAATAAAATGAGGGCGCTCAGTTATATTTGTGCTTTGTCAAACTTGAGACATTAAGTAATCTAGGTGTTTGCTATTCTTACAAAGATCACCAAGTTTGTAGAATTTTTAGGGAGCTTTTAACTATTTCATCCCCAATTCTCCAATGCAGCTCTGATTCTGCCTCAGACTCTGGAGGCCTCATGTTCATCAGAAACACTCCCAAGGTACACAGGGCATATGTGGAGTTTCCTGACAAGTTCTTTTCAGCACTGCAGCCTGCTGAAAAGAACTGCTCAGTACCAGACCAGTGGTGCATTTCCCCTCGACTGAAACAAAAATCTCCTTCACAGCAGAGCTGTGCTTTCCCTTGGATAGTGAACTCACTTCCTTCTGTTTTGTTTATAGCCCTATGTGAGGTTTTTCCTCTTCTATTCCCTTTTCCAAAAGCAGTAACACAATAAGACATTGTTAAGTGTTAAACATCCATGTTTCTGTTTCTTGTCTTCATAACAGGGTTATTGGAATGATGAGAAATGAAACAGGGAAATGATAAGCGAAAATGGCAAAATTTAGCTCAGACTTTTACACGAAACAGCAGAAAAGACATTCAGAAATGGTCCAGCAATGGCCAGAGGCCATTTTGGGTTTAGAAAAATTACAGATTAACCATGTACTGTTAATGAACCCGGGATCCATGCTTGAACTAGAACACTTTGTACCGTGGAAAAGGTGAAAAATGCCAACTGTGACAGGGCATAGGAGTGAAGCATACAGGTCACTAACAAAATGCTGAAGTGCCACTTCCAACAGCACCAGGAAATAAAGTATCCATCACTGAACTACAAAATCCTTGGACTCCTCAAAAAGGGGCCCTCCCTGGAGGGACAAGGGATATACACAGTCATGGGAGGACCTGAGGATACCTACGGAGAAGAGGAAACTCTCCACAGTGTGTGGGAGAAAACTAAAGGAGTCTGACCTTCCTCACACCTTGGGGAGAATGTCTAAGGCAAGACAAACTGGAGCTGGAATGGCACACCCCAAACTAGGGATCTGTGCGAGCCCAGGAGCCGGCTGTACGGGTACAGACACTCACCCATGCAGCCATACAGCAACAAACCAATCACTGGGCAAGAAAGGAAACTTTGCACCATCCTCAACATCCTAAATGTGGTGGGTGCCACAGTTTCACCTCAAGAAAGAGAAGAGCACACGCAGGGACCCTGGGCAGCTTTGAAATTAACCTTGTGTTAAGAAAAGAAGATCCAGAAAACATGTATTTGGTTTAATGAGAAGAGTCAGCCCAGTGCATGGACAGACAGATGCAGGAGGTTTGGGAGCACACCCACTCCAGCAGGCATCAGAAATTCCTTGGGATCCCCAGCTGGCTAGAGAAACGCATGTCACACCCATCTGCCCAAGCCAGAAACCTCATCTATTGCCTCTGCCTCCCCAAGAGAGCCTTGCTGAAGCCACATGGATGGTCAGTCCAGTTTAGCTTGCTGAGTGTGTTATTCCTCACAGCATAACAGAGCACAATTTACTGGCCATGAGCATAAACACTCTCAGTCAAAGATACGCCACTGATGGTCCCAGTAGTGCCCAAGCCAAAGGTAGAAGATGATGACACGGTAAGAAAGGGCCTATCTTAAAGAAGGCAGGGAGATTCTGGTCGATATTTAGCATTGTCAAATTATCAAAGAGATAATTTCAATATCACTCAATGACTCTTTTAGCCCTAAAAAGCATGAAAAGGTATGCTGTTTTACTAGCAGCTTGCATGCACAGGAACAGACAAGGCAAAAACACTAATTCAATTAATAATCAATTCAACAACAAAACGTTTGATATATTTTAGATCAGCCAGTGCAAAATGAAAATGTTCCCATGAGTATCAACAGGAGGAAACAGCAATTGCAAACAACTGTGGTATCTCAGTGGCCAGCCCCAAAGCTGGGGGCTGCAGGACAGGGGAGCCAGAACCCCCATTTCCAGCTCTTAGAAGGCAGGAGAGAAACAAACAGCAAACCGAAACAGAAAGCCCTGGCTCACAGCACTGCGTGGAAAAGGGCATTGCTGCTGCTGGACATGTGGCAGGGTGGGAAAACGGAGAGTATGGGGAACAGTGGGAGATCCCCAGGAAGACTGAAATTTCTGTGTCATTTTTTGTATGTAATTACATGGACACACACACACATATATATATATATAACCATGAAAAAAACCCCCTCCCACATACTTTCAATACATAAGTAGTAACCTTTATGCTCCAGGCTTAGTTCTTCTAAAGTAAAAGCTGAGAGATTACAAAGTAGTGTCGTTATTTTCCTTGCTGCTCTCCTCTTTCCTATCTCATATCCGTCTTTCATTTTTTTCTTTCTCATTAATTTCACTTCTTTCTTCCCCCCTTCTATTCCTCGCTCTCCCTACCCCCCCATATTAGCATTTCATCCCTCCACTCATTCTTGCTCTTTTCCTGCTGCTTCTGCTCTTCTGTCTTCTTCCCAGTCATTCATTTCTTTCATACTGAATTAACTCTACCCCTGGTCTATGAATCCTGACAATCTATCTGGTTTTAATTGTTGCATTAAACTTAGCTGGACATTTCAGAAAGCCGTGTACATTTAAACTGAGGACCTTTTCAAAGTCTTCATAATTCAACTTGATTCCACGTATTTGATACAAGAGCCATATGTTTTTGTGGATCACGTATTGTTTCGCACATGTGAATACTTACGGAGTAGACCCGGATTCGGGTATCAGTTGCTTTTGCTTTCTGAGCTGTCAAGTAATTTTGGGCTATGTAATAGCATTGATACTTTGAAATGTGCAGAGATTTTCTCCACACTTCTAAAAATACTCTTTAAATGCAACAAATGAGAGCTCACAATGTTGCCTGGGATGTGCTTGGCACCCTTTCACGGGTGAAAAAGAAGCCCTCCCATGCAGCTCCTGGTCAGGGCTAACAGGATGGTAGGGTTTGAGCAGCATCAAAACCACAGCGCTTCTTCATCACCATCAGCCTCGTTAATGGCCTGTCACAGATGCTGCCAGTGCTTTCAAGGTTTTCTGATTCATCCCAACAAAGCCCCTAGAAATGATCAATTAATCTATTGCGTCCTCAGAGCAGATCTCGTAGCCTTTACTCACACAAAACTCCTGGGCCTCACCCTGGTGCTAAGTCTATAAAGAAGGGGAGAGAAGAGGGAGGACATCATAATGAATTCTGGCAAAGGCATGTAAGAGTTGACATTTCCTTTTCAGCAGCTAACTCAGTAAACAGAATGTTAAATCCTACCCTAGGTGTGGGTGTCCCTGGCACATCTTTGTATCAAATGTGTGCATCTCCAGGGAAAAGTGGACAGAGACTAGGAATGATCTAAATGGAGGGGAAAAGTTCTCACACTGATTCAATTAGAGCAGTAGATGTTGTAATATAGCTTCAAGGGATAACCGAAACTTTTGGAGAGTGCTTCCTTTTTTTTCTTTCCCTTTTTCTTTCCTTTGGCTGCTGCCACATGGAGCTCATTTCACATTTCAACTATAATGTAAGTGATACAGAAAAACAGTTCTCACATTGTGTCAGATCCACTGGTGCCGAATCCACAGGCACCCTCCTTCAAGGAGTCTGAGAATACAGCCGTGCTCAGAGGTTTACCTTTTCTACCCTACCCCTGCCACACCTGGGCTTTTTCAGTGGATGAGTTTTATTTCTGACTGCCAGCTAGAAAATACCGAGTGACCACCAGAAAACAGTCCATCTCCCTCAGTTCTCTGCGAAAAAGCACAAAACTTAAATCATGACAGGTGTTCTGTACTGCAGTGACGTGAGGCACAGGACAAAGAAAAAAGTGCTGTTTACTGATTATGTCAATAGAACTCCACCATGAGGGTGGGCTGACTTCATTACTACTGTGCAGATTGGCACCAGGGAAGCATCAGTCCTGGCAAGTTCTCTGGGAGCAGGGCGCCCTTCGGTCTGCGATAGCCAACAGTCTGGAAACACCACAGAAGTATTTTGACTGGGGGCTCTCAGGAGCTGGGGCTGCTTCGTATGCTGTGGTATTGCAGAAACGCCTCAATCTTGCTCGAACAGTAAACAAATACAACCATAGCTACAAAGATAAACCGCAAAAAAAATTTCCCACTCCTGGAATTCCCAATGCAAGGTGAGCACCTTCCTCCCAGAAACAGCCAGCACCTCATCTTCCCACTGCACTGGCTCAAGCTGTGGGTGCTCAGTGAGTCTAAAATTCAGCTCTGCTCTGGTCTTTGTCAGCTCAGAAGTTGAAAGATCAGAGAAAAAACAACCCTAGAAATCAAGGCAGATAAGTTTGCTCACTGAGGAGAGGTGCCCTAGCTCAGTCCTTCCCACTCAAACTCTCATCCTGCCATCAGAGCTGGCACATTGACACTGCAACACTGAACGGGATGGTGGCTTCACCACGGCCAGGCTGGGCAGCCAAAGGAGAGGATCCATTTGCAGTCCGTATTTCTGTGTTGGCAGTGGATGTCACAGCTCATCCTCCAGCTGGGCTGGCTGCTGAGACACGAAGATTGGAGTGATCTTTGTGATTTTCCTCGGCCACTTCAGACCAGGAGCCGTGGGGAATCCCTTGCAGTCACACTGCCCCACACAAATCCCCCTGCCCAGCCCCAGTGCAGAACTGAAACAGGGAACGGCCCCTGCCAGGTCACAGCGAGGGAGCTCACGGCAGCACAGAGAATCCAGGCCTTCCTTCTAACTGCAGCATCATTTCACTGGTCCTTACACTTCTCTAGGATCCACTGCACTTGAGTTTCTTCAGCAAACCCTGTTTCTCCTAATACTTTATAAATAGTCAGTTCTTTTTCAAATAAAGGGCAATAGCTGATCATGTAAAGAATATTAGAATTCATGTAGGATCTAATAAATTGTGAACACAAACTCTGTGACATTGGGAACTACAGAACTTGGTGGTTTTGTTGCATAAATTACAAACTGCTGCTATAAGCTAGCAACAATCCTATGTCCATGCATTAACAGATGTGAGTAATGTATGGAAAGGGATATTTCCTTAGCCCATACTCTTTTCTTTTTTTCTCATTTCACATTTTGCAATTACAAATGTCCTTGTTTGCTCAAGATCAATGGACTACACAGTGATTTTTTTTTGGGTCTGAGTAATATAAAATGAAGGTTTACTACCAAAAATGTCAGTAAGTGTGTACACACACATTTTCTGTATTTATAAAGTCTCAGTTGCCAAAGAAGGATGGTATCCTGCATGTATTTACAGGAAAATTTGGCTATGAAGATTACTTGACACCTTCTAGTTCTCCTAACCAAGTGCTGCTTTCCACAACACTTTATTAAAATTTGTACGGGGCCAGACTCCAAAACACAAGACTCAGAATGATTTGTTACATGAAGGAAATTTTCCTTAAAGGAGAGATCAGTGGTTAAAAATATGAAACACCAGAGCAATGGCAAAATCCTGCTGTCAGGAGTGAGGGCTGCAGCGCCTGTGGTTACAGCGAGAGAAGGAGAGCAGCAGCAAAGGGAAAAGAGGAATCCGCGAGGGGAATGGAGCCGGCAAAAGCAGAAATGTGCAACTGTGTATTTCTAGAGCAGGAATTCCCCACATTGCAAGACCGCACGAAGAACGTCCCGCAGGCTGGGAAACACCTCCCGCCCCCGTGGCTTTTCTGGGCGTTTTCTGGCACTCGGGCGCTGCTGCGGCGGGAAGCGCGGAGCCCCCGCGGCCGGGGGGACACGGGAGCCGCTCCGCGGGCGGTGCGGGCGGTGCGGGGCCGGCAGAGGGCAGCGCCGGGCCGGGCCGGGCTGGGCTCGGGCTCTGCCCCGCACCGGCCCAACTGCAACTACTTAGGGTGTGCTCCTGCTTCGAGCTCCGAAACGTGTCATGTGCAACATCAGAAAGGCGCACTGCTGAACTCTCCGCCTCTAATGGGAAACACTTGAGAGTTCTACCAAATCTGTCACTTTTTAAATGAAAACATGAAAAAGAGCTGAGATAAAACAAAACAACAGGGGAAAAAAAAAAGTTGGAATCATGCACTTTGATTCAGATACTGAAAAATTTTCCTCAAGGAATGGAAAAACTGATGGGTAAAAAAAAAGACAAACCAAAATCTTCTGGTGCTTGCAGCAGCCGGAGCAGACATTCTTCCCTATAATCCCCTCGGTCCCTTCTCGCTTCGGGAAGGGAAAAAAACCCAAACCCTTCAGTGATGGCTCTTAGAGATTTTAGGACCTTAAGATGTTTAAACAAGTGGTTCCTATTTCTGTTCCAAGGCAACTGGTGACTGTCCCAGACAACACTGGCTGCTCTGGGCTGAACTGGACGGTGGTTTATCAGAAAAGGTGGAACCAAGAGGCGTCCAACACAAACTCGTTGATTTTGGGGAAAGAGTAGGTTAAGAGGACTGTTCCCTGGGACTGGAACTACAACAGGCTGCTCTACAGGAGATATCATTAGATATCATTTATCATTTTAAAAAGCGTTACTGCTAAATTTTAAAATCTCCTGTTTCTTTTTTTGAAAACGCCTCCGTATCTCGGAGGCTTCATAGGAACCAGAAAAGCAACTTGTAAGGCCAGGGACTGAGAGGCCGCCCCTGCCCCTTCCCCTGTCGCTGCCCCTGCCCCTTCCCCTGTCCCTGCCCCTGCCCTTGCCCCTGTCCTGCCTGCCCGGCAGGGCGCCCGCTGCCCCGCGCCCTCCCGCCGCTCCCTGGGAACATCAGATCCGTGGCAGGAAGCAAAGAGGACATGGATTGAAGCGCCTCGGGAGCCCCGCTCCCGCTGGTACTAGCGGGGATCCCCGGGGCCGTTCCTGGACGCAGGGTGCGAGTCCCTCCTGCCCCGCCTGGGGCTGCTTTGAAGGCAGAAGGGGCTGGCAGCAGCTCCGCGCAGCGCCCGGCGGGTACGGCCCCAAAACCTTGGTGAAAACCCATCAAGGCAGAACTCCGGCTGCCCAAACCTCAGGCTCCTGCAACCTGCTTCCCCTCGAAACCCCTCCCGGCCTCACCCCGCGCCCGGGGGGTGTTTTGGTAGCCAGGCAGCCAGCGGCGGTGAACATTTTTCGGGATTTCGTTGTCTGGGCTGTGCGAGCCGTTACCGGCGCCGCTTGTGATTCTCGGCTGGGGCTGCCAGCAGCTCCTCGGCGGGGCTGGATGTGGGGTTGGCTGCGGGGCTGCATGCGGGGCAGCCTTCGTGCCGCAAGAACCACTTGTACCCGAGTGCAGGGAGCAGTCAGGAGCCACGTACCAGATGCCGCAGACGTTGTCGCTGATAAGCACCAAGCGATATCACCTCCAAAGAAGAGAGCACAGGAAGCGCAGGTCAACATGTGCCTGATATACTTTTTTTTTTCTGAACATCTTGTTAAAAGCAACACCTGGGAAAAAAAAAAATCAGTAGCGAGTGACTTTTTTTTGTTTCTTCCCCCTTTTGATAACTTAGAACATGATGCCTCGTGTTATGCTCAGCTTCGCCCTGTACTTTATTGATTGTTTGGGTTTGCAAGGAGCAAAACGATAGTAACGAAAAGAATCACAGTTATCGCTGGGAAAAAAAACCGGGGAAACAGGCGACATATCTTAAACAACTCTTCTCTGCGGCGGGGCCGGCAGCGTGCCTCCAAATCCGCACCTTTGCCAGGACTGCTTGCCCGAAGGAGTGGAAGTGACCCCGATAACCCACAAATCACGAACCTTCTCCTCTCCCAGAGCCCGTTTACCGAAGCCCCGCGGTTTTTCTTCAGACGCCCCTGCCCCAGCCAAGCGCCAGATGCCCATCAGTTGTCAGTGACTTGTCCCTCGAGGGCCAGCCCGCGGGTCGGGGCCACTCCGTGCCCGCATTCACCATGTCATCGAAATAGTCACTGTGAACGAGAAAGGTGAAATTCCGTCCCGTTATTTCGTGATCGCTCCGAATTAGTTATTCATGTGGGGTAGGGGAAAAAATCCTTTCGGAGAGAGAAAGAAATTAAACGAAAGTAGGCGAACAATTCATCTGCCAGCAAAGCCGTAGGGTTTACAGGGACCAGCTGGGAAGCCAGGAGCTTCCGCCGGTGTCAGGAACCACCTGTATGCCCGCACCCGCATGTGCCCTCAGGGAAAACCGAATTTGGCACCGCCGGCGCGACAGGGCAGGGTGGCGTTCCTCCTGCCATCATTTTATAACGGGGAAAGGCCTTATGCAGTTCGCAAACTCCCTCTCAAAGGCAGAGCAGGGAGAGCCGGTGTTTCACTTTAAAATCGCACCTGATGAGATTTCTCAGGGTATTTGCTCACTGTGCAACTTGAGGGAGAGCAAGGCTCTCCTTCCCTGCCAATGCGTTCCTGATCTGTGGTCCTCGACTGCCTCTTTCCGGGACACCGGGCAGGTCCCCGCAGCGGGGGCGGGCGGGGTCCCGCGGGGCGCAGCCCTGCCCGGTGCCCGCCGCCCGGCGCCGTGTGCCTGGAGCGGGAACAAGCACGAGGTTTTGTCAAAAGCCGAATTCTTCTTCAGGAAACATGCAGCTGATTTCGAACGAATTCCCACCAGCCCACCAAATCCTGCAGCTGCTTGTTTGGCCAATAAAACCCCATGTGGTTTCTAAACTTACGGAAAGAAAAAGGAAAAAGATGTCCATCCAAGTAAACTATAAGTGAAAACTCATTGATTACCTCCGCCTTCCTGTCTCTGATTTGATTAATCATTTGCCATCATGCTTTCCGAGTCACTTCTGTGTTGGTTTCCCTCTGCCTGAATCCTGTAAGACTTTTCCAGAAGGGCGGCTGTGATGTTGAGACCAACATACTGTAAACAACCACAAGAAGCAGAGCGAATGTTTTCAATACAGCTCGAGGACTAAAATAAACTCATTGGATTAGGCCAGCCCGAGCGATTGTTTTGGTGAACGCTTCCCAGGCCCGCTGCTGAGCACATCCCCAGGGGCTACCTGGGGCGGCCGGCGGTGCCGCGGCGGCCCCGGGCGGCGGAGCGGGCGGCGGGCGGGCGCCGAGCCCCACCGGGAGGAGCTGCCCTGCCCTCCCTCCTGGTCTGCGCGGGGGCGCATCCCTGCTGCGGGGCAGATGTTACACTGCCGCAGAGCAGAGCCTGCCAGGGCGGCGATGCCCCGCAGACCCAGGGATGGGCTTCTGGTGGATTTCGTATAGGTGGATGGAGAAGCCGCAGGGGAACCGCAGAGCCGGGAGCCCCGCCTGAGGCGCCTCTGCCTGCCCACCTCCCGGCCACCACGGTACGCCCAGGGCTGCCGGCGCCGTTTCGGGGCTCAGCGCTGGGCTCAGGGCTGTGCAGCGCTTCTCGGGGCTCTCCAGCCTGGTTATCCCGGCCCCGCCCGAGCCCGCTACAGTGTCGAGCTTTTTAGCCCTCGCAATATTTTTTTCGCCGTCTTGTATTGCCCAAAGCACCACGCCGGCTGCCCGTGCCCGCCTGCACGGAGCTGGTCCCCCGCGTTTGAGGCTGGGCGAGCGGGCAGGAGCGGGCCTCGCAGGGCGGACCGAACCCCAGAGCGGGGGTAACGGCGGTCCCCGGTGCCTGCCCGCCGCCCGCCCCGTCGAGCCGCCCTCCGGCAGCACAGGCCGAGATGGGCCCGAGCTGGGGCTGCCGGAGCTAGCCGCACTCCTGACCGTCACACACGCAGAGAGGAGATTTTTTAAGTAACAAATGTACTTTTTTTATTTTTGAAACAAAAATATCATTTTCGGCTTAACAATAGCCGGATCTCGCTGAATGAAGCCTTTGCATATTTTCCTGTTTTAATTGGTTGTATAATAAACAGTCCTGACCCCGCACTCTCTTTTCAATGAGTTCAGGGTGAAACGCGGACCATGGGACTGGAAATGACTTTTTCACCACTTAAAACACGGACAAGAATACCAGGAATCAGGCGGTATTAAACAGCCGCTCCGGCCGGGGCGGGAGGGAGGGCGCAAGGTAAGAGCTCTGTGTGTGTCTCCTCACGGAGCTTGGCTCTGCCCTGCCCGCAGCCACCGCCACCGTCGCGTACTCGGTCCCGGCACGAGCCGGGACAGAGCCCACGGGGTCCCTCAGCACCCCGCTGCCGGGCGGCTGTCCCCGCGCTCCCGCCGGCCCGCAGGCAGAGGGCAGCCGTGCCGTGCCGTGCCGTG
>QWTY01040716.1:0-11349 GCA_008033365.1 Pseudorectes ferrugineus | reverse complement strand
AAAAAAAAAAACACCAAAACAAACCAAACAAACCCAAAACAAAAAAACCCCACCAAACCCAACAACTCACAAACACACACACACGAGCAGAGAAACTCCCGGTGAATCCCCGCTCGCCCGGAGACAGGCGGCCCGGCCGCCGCTGCCCGGCGCAGCCCCGCGGGGAAGCCCCCACACTTACACTGCCTTCTTCTCACGGAGGGACGGCTCCTACACTGACACTACACGCGGGGCAAGGCTGCTATTTCCCCACCGCGAGAGTTTGGGCACAGAGAGAGGGAAGTCCGTGGCTAGAGACGAGGAGGAGAGACACGGAGCGCAGGGGAACGCGGCGGGGTAGGAGAGGGACAGCGGGGCCGCTGCATTTCTGTGACGGCGGCTGGCCGGAGCCTCCCTAGATGTCTATGCGGGAGTGCAGGGCGCTGTGTTTGCTGTCGTGCTCCCAGTAAGAACAGTGCATCATGGACAGCTCGGCGGGCTGACGGGCGCAGGCAAACTGGAGGCCGGCTCCGTTTGCCGCCGGGGCCGCGGGCGGCGCGGGGCTGGCCGGGCTGAGCTGCTGGGGGTGGTGGGCGTGCGGGTGGTGGTGGTGGTGGCCCATGCCGTTGTAGGAGTTCACCATGCTGGGCAGCGCCATGCTCTGCACCCGCGAGTAGGGGCTGTAGGACGCCGGGCCCGAGAGTCCTTTCACATTGACGGGGCTGACGTTCCCACCAGACATCTGGCAGGACGTGTAGGGCATGGGCGCGGGGGGCTGCGCCAGCGACCACGAGTTGTTCATGAAGGTGGACTGCAAGTACTTGGGCGGGGACAGGTAGCCGTAGCTGTCGGGGCTGAAGAGGGTCTTGCCAGGCTGGAAGTGGGTCGGAGGCGGCCGGAAAGGCCGTTTCATCCTTCGTCTCCTGCGGTAGTTGCCCTTCTCGAACATGTCCTCGCAGGCGGGGTCCAGGGTCCAGTAGTTGCCCTTGCGCTCGCCGCCGCCCTCCCGGGGCACCTTGATGAAGCACTCGTTGAGGCTGAGGTTGTGGCGGATGCTGTTCTGCCAGCCTTTCTTGTTCTTCTCGTAGAAAGGGAACTTGCTGATGATGTACTGGTAGATCCCGGACAGCGTAAGCCTCTTCTCCGCACTCTCCCGAATGGCCATGGCGATCAGGGCCACGTAGGAATAGGGGGGCTTCTGCGAGGGGTCCGGCTTCTCGGGGCCCTTGTCCGCGCTCAGCTCCTCCTTGCCCCGATCTGGCTCCTTGCTGCCGCTGGTGTCATGAGCCAGCAGCGCCACCGTGTCCTCCTCGCCGTCCGGGTAGTTGCTCATCATGGTGCCCCGCGTCCGCCGCCCGGGGCGCCCAGCGCAGCGCCGCGCGGTGCGGAGCGCTGCCCGCTGCACGGAGCCCGCTGCTGGCGGCCGTCCCGCTCCGCGCTCGCCGAGACGGGGCTGAAGCCGAACTCGTAGCCGGGACCCGGACGGAGATCGGGAGGCGCCTCTCGCGGCGCCGCTGGTCCGTGCAGCGCGGCGGCGGCGGCGTCCCTGCCCCCGCGGGCTCCGCTCCCCTCTGCCGCGGCGGCCGGGCTCTTTTCTGATTTGTATGGGCCCGGCCGAGTTCCGCTTTCGTCAGGAGCCCGCTCCCCTATCGCCGCCGAGCCGCTGGGCACGGCCGAGTTCACCCTGCAGTCACGGCGCCGCGCTCAGCCCCGCGCACACGCGGCCCGACGTGGCCCCGCGGAGCGGCGCGGAACCGCCCCGGCTCAGCCGCGCCGCCGGGGGCGGGGGGAGGCGGGGGGCGGTGTCCGGGGGGCGCTGGGCGAGCCTCCCTCGCCCACCCCGGAGCCCGCCGGGGCCCGCGGCGCTGCGCTCCCCTCCCGCCCGGCGCGGGGTCGCGCTGGAGGCGGTGGGTGCGAAGGGGTGTGCCCGCGGCGCTCGCCCTGCCACGGCGGCTTGTCACACGTCCAGCCGCACACGCGGTCGCGTTTATATGTCTTGGCCACGGGCCCCGCCAACCGATCGCGCCCGGGGAGCACAAGGAGGCTGTTGCCGCTCCCTGCAAGTCGATTCTTGCAGCTCTTATTTGCAGGAGGCAGAAAGCAAAAGGTGTCGGGTCGCCCCTTCGCCCTCTCCGCAAAGTACACGCAGGCCCCCAGAGCGGCTGCGGGGCTGACAGGCGCCTCAAGGGCCGGGGCAGGGTGGCGAGACGGGGGATGACACACTGGGCAGCTTTCCTGTTCCTTCCCCTGGAGGGCTTCGGCTTATTTCACACGGTTCTTGGAGCAGCGTATGTGGCACCGACATTCCCCTCTCCTTCCCCTTTTCTGCCTTCAGGTAGAGCCTCCCCGAGCAGCAGACGGGCAGTGTCAGCTGGCCCGAGCAAAAGAGATGTCGTGTTGTAACAAACCAGTGCCACGGGCTGCTCAGGCACGGCTACAGCGGCGGGCAGGGGACGCTTTGCCCTGGTTTCTAACGCACTCCAGTCCCATCCCGGGAGCGGGGCACACCGGCCCCGTTGGACCCCCGAGCCTTTCCACCAGACAAGGCGCCCGCCGGCAGTCGCAAGAGCCGGGCCGAACTCCGCAGGGCCGGGACCACCTGCGCTGCCCGGCCGCGGCCTCGCTGGGCCCCCGGGGCGCGGCGCTGCAGTGAGCCCGCTGCTGCCGGCACGGCTCCGCAGGACCTGGCCTCCCCGCCCATACTCAAGCACAGCTCGGGCTGCCCAGAAGCGGCCCTGGGAGCAGCTGCACGCTCACCTCGGCGCCCGCAGCTCTGCCGGCCGGCAGCTCATGGCCCTCAGACTCGCTCCTGCCTTTCTTGCACGTGAACCGTCTCTTACGACGTTCCCTGTCCCGATGATTTTAAGTGCGACATCAATTTTCGTAACCAAGCGTGAGCCCGGGGGGCCGGCAGCTCTCTAACGTGCATGCCCGGGGCAGCCAGCATCTCCCGTCGGGGCGTCCAGGACTTCGGTGGCCCATGCGCGGATTTCTAGTCCCTCTGCCCGGTCACGGGTCCCTGCTCCCCTACCCGGGACAGACTAATTGCGGGTAAAGGCAGTCGAAGATGTAGAAACATATTTTAACCGAGAAATAAATTAGCTCTTCGAGGAACTATTAAATTTATATATATATATAAAATATATAAAATTATATATTTATATATGTCTTTGTTAAAACACGTTTCTGCATCTTCGCCTAGAGAGATATAACGAATCCCTTATCTCCCGTCGGCGGAGGAACGTATGCCCCAAAACCCGGGCTACATGATTTCGGTCACAGAAAGGAGGCCCGTCTGTTTCCGCACCCAGCCGCGGAGCAGCGCACGCCGCCCCCAGGCACCCCCCTAACGCGCACAAACGAAACGGCGAAGGGATGAGGCCCACAGGAGAGACCCCCTCCAGGGTTCCCCTCCCCGGGCAGCCCCCGGCGGCTCCCCAGCGGCTCGCTCCGCGCAGGGCGATGCAGCAGCCGGAGCCAGCTGTGCCCCGCCGTCGGGGCCGGGGCTGCCGGGCTCCCCAGGGCCGGGGCGAGCTTCTTTCTGCCGGCCACCCATGCTGCTCCCGGCGCTCCCCCTCGCAGGCATTTCCGCGGCGAGGGCCGGTGCAGGTGTAACAGCACTGCTGCGTGTGTCATCACCTCCGCCAAATGGCACATTCCTCCCTTCTCACTCCTAAGCCGGGCGCGTAGCTCCTTAGCAGGGCTCGCTCGCTCGCAAAGGACATTTGACATCCGAGGGTCTTGTCTGGGTTCTTTTGACAGCCCCACCAAGGGGGATTTCGGATGAACACCAGGGCAGAAGCTCAGCCCAGCGCTGGGAGCGGCGATCGGGCCGAGCAGCAAAGGTGAGCGCGCAGCCCCGTGTGCGGCTACTTGAACGTTTGACACAAGGGCAGGCAGGGGCTGTCGGGCTCTCCCCTCTCCCCTCTCCCCTCTCCTAATTAAGCCCTTTTTGGGACATGAAAGAACAACCTGAAAACGTAGGAACACGCCCCTGGCAGCTGTACACTGTAGCTGCGGTTAAGCGGAGAGCTGAGGGCTTATCGGCACCCACAGAAATGTTGCAGCGAGGGGAATGCAAGTAACGGGGACGGGCGGCGAGCAGAGGAGAGCGGAGAGCCCTTTCCTGGAGAAGGAGCGGGGATCCCGGCACGGCCCCGGGGAGCGGCCCGATCTGCCGGTGCGCCCGGCTGAGCCCGCGCCCCGCCCGCCGCCGCTGCCGGGGCCGGGCAGCAGTCGGACAAATCCGGACAAGGCGAGAGCAGAAGGAGCCAGCGGAGCCGCTCCCGGCCCGGCCCTGCAGCCGCTCGCGGGGGTAGGGGAAGCAGGAGGGGAATTCGCAGTGGAGGGGGGCTCACGGCGCCGACGCCCGTATCCCGGCCTGCTGCGGCCGGACGCTGACGGGCGGCGGGGAAAGGGCTCTCGTTTTCTTCACACGAGGGCAGAACAGCCCCGGCCACGGCCCGGCCCCGGTGCAGGGAAGCCGGGAGGGAGGCGGGCAGAGCGGGACTCAATCCCGGCCGCGCAACCCCGCTAAGAGGCGACCCGAGAGACGCTGCAAATTGGGACTTCGCCGCTACCGAGCCGGAGCGGGTCCCCCTTCCCGAACAGAGCACGAGAACCCCCGCTGCTGCCCCGGGTGCGATATTCCGGCTGCGCAGCGCTGAGCCCGTTCGCGCGGCTGGAAGCGCCGGGCGGAGCGGGGCACGGCGAGCGGCGGGGGTCTCCGCGGCGGGGACACGGGGCACGGTGACACCCCCACGTCTGGCCCCGGCAGCCCGGACAAGGATGCCCACGAAAGCCGTGCCTTCAGCTGAAGCGCTGATGAGACTCGAGTAGCCCGAGTGGTTTGGGGTTTTTTTCTACTCACCCTCTTCAGGCAGCAGAACCTGGAAGGTCTGGGGTCGGTTCGTTTGAAAACGCGGCAGCCTTCCTCTCCCAAAGGTTGTTTTTTTTTCCTTTTCTCTTGGCGAGAAAGCGTGTCCGGCGGGGAGCGCCGGTCCGCCCCTGGCTCGGAGAGTCCCGCTGCCGTTCGGCCAGCGCAGCCGCCGCCTGAAGGCACCGGGGCAGGGCTCTCGCCTCCCGCACCGAGACCCAGACGGGGACAGGCGACACAGCCCCGTTGTCAGTCCTGCGGCTCCTACTCCGTTCTGCTGCCCCGCCGCGCCTCGGCTCCCGGGGACGGACACACGGCTGGTGCCCCGTAAGGACGCACCCTTCGGGACCGCTCGAGCCCGCAGCACACTGGGGCCGTACCTACTCTAACCCGCACTAATTCGGTTCACGTAGCAACGACACGGACACGGATGTAAAAGCGGCCCCGGGAGCGCCTTGTTCCGAGTCCCGTTTCCCTGAGGAACGGGATCGGCGGCGGCGCGGGGCTCCGGGAGCCGGGGAGGGCCGGGCGCTCTCGGTCCCCGCTCCGTCCCCCGGCAGTTCTCCTTCCCTCGGCACAGCCCGCAAAGCGGCCGGGACAGGGCAGTCACCAGGCTACCGTTTCAAGTATTCCTAGTTTATTCCTTTTATTTATTTATTTTTTAAATCTTGTTTTCCCAGGTACTACTGGTCTTTAAGATCGTCCAGTATTTCTGCCCATAACAAACCCAGGAAAAATAGGGTACACGTTAAACGCGGCGTGCGCGGGTCTGTCTCGCACCACGGCGCTCATAAGAGTTAACGAAATGTACTGCGGGAAATAAAATATTCTGGCCTCAGTGAAAATTCATCCAATTTAATCTATTAAAAGGCTGAGACGGGGGCGTTCTCCTGCGTTACCGACGCGCGGGAGCTCCGTGTGCCCGCGGGTGGAGGGAGCGGAGGTGCCCCGGGACGCGGCTGCTCCCGTCCCTCAGCCCGCAGGCAGCTCGGACCGGGCCGGGCCGTGTCCGCAGCCGCCCCGCTTCCTTTTCAGAGTCCGTTTCGCTCCCTTTCTAAATGACAACTAGAGGCAGGGCTCGAACCCGGAGGTGCTTTTATCAGCACAGCACCGACTACCAGGAATAAAACCTTTGCAACCTCAACGCAACCATTATGTGAGACGAAACTGTGTGCGTGTCACCGCCTTTAGACCCTAAACTCTGGCTTGGAAAAGCTTGCATTTTCAAAACCTCACCTCTCACTTGGCCTGCAGATCACCTCGCTCATCTAGGGACACCACAAACACACACAATTCCACTTTCCCCTCTGTTTAGGATTCCCAGCAGCACAGTCCCGAACATTTCATAAATGCTCTTTAATTACATTACTCAGCGTGTGATGCCAGAACAAGGAAATATTCACCTGGAAAGTGTCTTCTTCTGCATGAATGAGTCTCATTGTCAAAACCTTGAGCATATATAGGTGTGTATATGTTTTGCAGTGGAGAATTTAGTTTCTCATTTATGCTGTACAGCTAAAAATTTTGGTAGCTTCAGGCTTGTTTTTACAAGCTCCCAGCTGTACAAGGATTTCTGTTTTTACAGGAAAAACTAAGCAATCCATAGACCGTGATGGCTGTACATCCATAATGTGAGCTTCATGAGGAACAGAGCAACTTTATTATGATCTGGACTGAAATCACATTGAATAAAAGCCCATCTAACAGAGCCTGAGGGGAAGAGTCACAAATGGGCTCAATTCTCTACCAAATCCAATGGGAGTGAAAGGTTTTAGGATCAGGAGAGTAGATTTCCCCCTTCAACTGATACTGTGAAGATATTTTCATGATCCCATTTAATTTTGAGCCTGTTCCTGTTGCCTCGATATCAAAGAAATCTATCTCACGAGAAAAGACAGCCCCAGCCCTTTCCCCTCATCTATTCCTGCTTCCCATCTCTCCTCTACTCAGCTTCTCTTCTGTAGCCTGAGCCTGAGTCTTCACTACAGTATATTTGTTTATGCTTAGAGAACAGGCCTACAGGAAAACAAACTCTGAATTTCACTCCACCATTTGGTAGTTCCTTTCTTTCATCTGAAAACACAGCCCGATCCAGGGAAGGTTCTTGAATTCACACAACCGGTTACATGATGAAATGCAAACAGTTTCTTGTGGTATTAAATGGCAGCCCGCAGCAGAGTTCAGGTTGGCTGTTATGGATTCACTAGTTACGGCTCTGCAGGATAATCCTGTGTTACTGCCATCCTGCAGCTAGTGGCCTACAGCAATGCTGCCGAATGCTGCAAATAAAAACAAACAAGGCAGCCTCTGCTTTTTAGACAGAGCAGAAATTATGTCTTTTTAGGAAGCTCGAAGCAAAGATCGTTTGTATCGCTCTGACAACCTCAAAAGCAAGCTGCTCTTTCTAGCACTTCAAAATTGATGCTTATTTTTCTACAAAGCATGGGGAGGGGGAGAGAAAAAGAGGGATAAAAAACCCAAAGCATACAAGTCCACTCATGTCCAGATCACCCCGAAGTTGCAAATTAATAGCTTTGTGCAACAAAATTAGAGCCAAAGCAGGTGTCTCCTATTGTTGCTGCAGAGATAAATGGTTTAAGAGATCCTTTTTAGGTAATAAAAAATTCTGCATACTTGTTTATACCATTTGAAAAATTGCTTAGTTAAATATTCAAGCAAGGAAAAGTATAAAAGTTTCAGATTTTTTGAAAAAAAGAGACTTAAAGAAAAATTCTTCTAACCAACCTACAGATATCAACCAAAATTTGTTTTCTATTACTTCTCTGAGAATGTGGGTCCCAAACTATAGCCATGACGCTTTCTGAATTTATATAATCTACCCAAGTTTGTTTTCATAAAGGGTCTGTTCCTGCATTGAAGCACCAATATTTGAAAAGGTTATTCAGGTTAGAAGTTGAAATACCTAAATTTAGGAGACAGAGATCCACCAACACAGTATAACAATGTAACTGGATTGTTAGTGATGGGGAGAGGAGCAGTTCCTCACCTGGTACAGCTTTGCTGACAAAGGTCCTTTAGAGAGACAGTCACACTGGCAAAGCTGTTTTAGGCTGGAGAGCCTGTACCACAGGCTAAAGTAAGCTCTGGCACCTGACTGTTACTTAGCTGTGTCCATACTGGAAGCACTTTGCTGTGAGAGTTTTTGGGGATACTCCTGCTCAATCTCGTGTCAGGCTCCCAGTTCTACAACAGACCTGGCCAGTTGGGGACATGCTTGCACATGTCTTCAGCTCTGCTGATTTTACTTTGAGTGAGCAGCTCGTGCTGACTCACTCAGACCACTGAATTTGGGCAGCACGTCTGTGTGCTGAGAATTCAAGTTTTGTTAGCAGCTCCTTGAGAATTTGTGTGAGGCATGGTCAGTGCTCTCTGTCCGCTCTCTGCAGGCTCCTGCAGAGGAGGTGCTGCCCTGGGAGCAAAGCCAGACAGACACAGCCACACGCTGTAAAATCCATGCATATATTCAGACTTTGCCATGTGCATTATGACCACATACATCATGCTCCTCTTCCATTTCTGAGCAATGCAGAAGCAGTTGAACTTGGTTAAAGCTAAGTAGTCATGTCCCAAGGCCTTCCAGGACTTGCAGAAGGGGCTACATCAGCCAGGAACAGGGTGCTTTTGTTTTAAATAGTCTGTCCACATCTGGAATTTGTGTATATATTACCTACCTAAACAATTTGTGAATAACTCTCTATACACACAGGCTTCTCCCCACCTGCTTGTTGAACAGAAGCCCTGGCTGCAACACCCAGAGAATGCCCTGCCAGATCCAGAGGGCAGAGTTATGGTGAGGGAGGACTACCACACCCTACAAAGAGCACCTACCTCCTCTTAAAAACCTGAAGGGTTCAGGAGGAGTGTGTGGCATTGCCTGTATGAACTGCACCTGTAAAGCCATTCTGTTTCCCAAGCTCCCCAGTGAGAGTGGTGCACTTGACAAACTATTCCCTCCCAACTCTAGCTGTGCCTCTACCAAGTACATGCTGCACTTTAAAACAATTAGAAGCACAAGTTTGTTTCCTTTTAAATGTAACTACTGTGCTTCTACAAAGATTGTAAGATTGCAAGATAAATAACTAGGTTTGATCTGAGAACAAATCTGTTTTGTTGGATCAAACCACATGCCATCTCTAGAGAATCAGGGTAAAAGTGATGTGATGGAAGCAATTTTCTTCTTTCTGGAGGAAAAGAGCTGAGCTTTGGTCAAAGTCAACTTCAGATTATATACAGTCTCCCCCCAAAACTTGAATGCATAACTTGAAAGCACGCACTCACTGGAGATAGAGACGGTGGTGCCAGTGGAAGGTGGATCTGATCCTCAGACACCTGTCAGGTCCCTGCATTGTCCCAACCAGCCAGTGGGCTTGGAAGCACAATGCAAACCCAAAAGACTGAATTTCCCTTCATGGCAAGAACAGAAACTTTGAAGAAGCTGAATATTTCAGTTTAAGCTTGGCCACCTAAATTCTAGTTGATTTTTTGTCTGTACGATCACCTTGAGGTCTTTTAGTTTATCTCAGTCTTGTTCCAACCTTCTGAGTATGCGAACCTGAACTGGGAATCTACCAAACATGGGAATTTGCATGACATTTCCAGCTTGTCCTACTTTTGACCTGGCCAGAAACAGCATATCAGAGTTGCTCACAGTATTCCAGCAATTCTCCTCTTGGTCACAATGAGAGCAAGGAAATACAGAGCAGACCAAACAAAAAAAATAATTAACCAAACTTTCTTAGACTCTCAGAAGGGGCTTGGTTCAAATCCAGTTGAAATGTAGATGAAAGTTCAGCCTGCTCATTTTATTACAGTTTGTTTACTTGCATATAATTTAATTTCAATTTGTTTCCCTTTTTTCATCCAGTTTGTAGCTATCCCTTGCAACAAATGAAAGAGACACCCATTCTGTCAGGAGAAGTTAAGCCCCACAGGCGAGTCCAACCTGGGCTATGCACAAGTTATTCCATCCTGTGACCCAAAGGTTCATGTCAGAAGTTGTGCCAGGCAGCACAGCCTGGCAGAGCAGCTCTGCCTGGGGGTCGGGACACACCAGCACCTTCCCTCTGGGGTGGGCAGGGCGGCCAGCACTGCCTGCAGAGGGCAAAGGGGAAGGATGCCCTCAGTTGCAAAGATTCAGCCCCATCTCCCAGAGCCCTTTGCCAGAGCAGCTCCTGCACAACTCTGGCCGCAGGCAAGGGTGGGATAGGGGATAAATGCCCTCAGGGATTATAAGAATTGCCATGACACCCTCAGCAGGGTTCAGAATACAAGCATCGCTTGTGGTATTTAACAACAAAATGCAATTTTTTTGCAAAACAATTCTCTCTCCACTTCTCCCTTGTCCCGTTAAGTGCTTAGGTAGCTCTGTATCAGTCTTCATCTGCCTGGTGCCATAGGTGTTTCATACTGAGCATGAAAGAACATTGTTTGCATAGAAAAGCTGCTACGTGTGCCACATGGCTGAATATTGTATTGAGCCAGTTCTGTTCGATGGCTGAACTCTTGCACTGCCCACTGAATATGGAAGCATGTCTTGCACTGAATACATGCTAAAGTCTCCACTAGATATTTGGAATAACAGTTCAAAAAAATTAAAATTTATTATTCTCCCCTGGTTCATTTTTAATAGGCAGGGCGCAACAATTGGATGATTTAAAACTTTGATTTTAGCTGACTTAAATCAATAGTAGAGGTAATGAAGGGGTTTGGCTGTTTCTTTTTCAGAAGGCTTTTGCCTTGAGTGATGTGTCAGTTTTTAGTGCTTTGTGTATCCCTGCACCCTTCCAGAGAGAGCCCTGAGGATGTGCAGTGTGTATCAAGGGTCAAACGCACGGCTTACACTGCAGTGAGGAGAAGCAGGCTCAGCTTCACCTGATAAGTTAATTAATCAACAGTTACAACTCTTCTTATAGTTGAAATTATGACTGGAATATTACACAGCATTTAAGCAGCATGTCACCCATCTTTTGGACAATTCAAGTATTTTACAAACAGCATCATTGCTGGAAGGCACAAAGCAAAGCTTTACTTGCTATTGGACCCTCCATTAGTCATTTCATGTCACAGTTCTGTACATGTGGTTTCTCAGAATCAGGTAATACACAGGATCCTTAAATGCATCTGGGAACTCATGTGCCTAAATACTGTGATTGCTGGTGGCAGACACCTCACTTTGAAAATATGATAGATCTTGACAATAAGAAGCATTAAAAACAACGAATGAAGGGCACTTCAGCACAGATTTTCAAGGAAGATATTGTCCCATTGAAACAAACAAAAAAAAAAACAAAAAAGAAAGAGAGAGGCAGCAGTCATTTAATGCTGCAAGCCCTGAAGAAATGTTCCTGAGCACCACGCCAGGAGCAAGCCCCACAGTGACCTGTAAACCAGATATAAGGCTGTAAAGAACTGTATCCCTTTTCCCTGCTCGTGGGATGATTGCAAAGGGTTAGAAATGCTAGGGCTTTTAAACA
>QWTY01040711.1:0-20157 GCA_008033365.1 Pseudorectes ferrugineus | reverse complement strand
AGTCATTTTTGCAAAAATAAATTTTGGTTTGAACATTTCAAAATACTGGATGAGAACAAAAAGACAAGAGGTTAACTATCAAAGTGAGGTAGGCAGTTATTACCTAAATATCTGAGAGCTACATCCCCAAAATCGCTTGTTTTTCTTGGTGTTCTCAGTTTGGTTGCTCAGATTTGTAATCTCAAAACATCTCCTTAGCTGCTGTCTAAATGAGCATTATGAATTTTATCTTTAATTTCATTTCCAGGTTTTCGGAATTTGCATATCGATGATCAGATAACCCTCATCCAGTATTCCTGGATGAGTCTAATGGTTTTTGCAATGGGATGGAGATCATACAAACATGTCAGTGGTCAGATGTTGTATTTTGCACCAGATCTGATTCTAAATGAGTAAGTAGAATGCTCTTGTATTATATGAATAACATTTTGAACTTTTATATGCCGATGGGAATGTGATCCATTGAGGCCAAGATTTCATTCATTACTTCTTCTGTTTGAAAATTAACAGCAAAGTCCTCTGACCATATCAAAGTTCAGTAACTTTGGGAAGGGTTTTGTGGGAACCCCAACTATTCTGTGTACACGGTCAAGCAAAAGCAGTTCAAATAGTATTTTAATTCTCTAAGAGAAAAATAATAAAAATAAATACTAATTATGCTGTCAGAAGATTTACCTCACTTTATCTGAACAGGACACAAGTTAATGTTTACTAAATAGAACTGAGTGTGATTTTTTTTTGGTTGGTTTTGTTTGGGTGGTTTTCGCAAATAGTTTGCATATAATCTAAATGCTCATTTTTGACACTTTTTGATAAAAATTATTTTCTAAAGTGCATTTTTTGTTAGAAAAGTACATTTGTTGTTAGAAAATTGTAAAAAAATATTCACAAAGAAGGAATTTCAATATCAAGGAAAAATTATGTGATACTGCTCTTTTCTGCTGGGGGAGGGGAGGGGCTTTGTGGCTTGGATTTTCCTTCACTATGCTGTTTAATTTAGATAATCATCATTTCAGTCTTTGTCAGTTTTCCAGCTCTGGAAATTAATATTGTCAGACTTGTAATTTTAGATTCTTTGGTTATAGTGCATTAGAGGTTGCCAGGAACAGTGAAACATAATTTAATCCCTATATTTATTTTTCCTTGATACATTTTTCTTAGTTATTTTTTTTTTAAATACTAAAAGAAGTGCTGTGAAGCAAGTTGAAATTGTAAGACATTGTTTAAGGATTAAGAGGTGGATTTGCAGAAGACCTAGACACCTGATTTTAAAATCTATAGACATGCAAGATCCTCCCAGTGAAGTTCTTTATAGAAGATATGCAGTAGACCTGGCCCTGTAGCTCCTGATCTTTTCTCTTCCAGATGATTGTAACTCACTGTGAGGTTGTTGAGTAATAAATTCTTTCCTCTCCCATTTGAATTAATTGTGCTGTACAAATTGAAATAATTAGAAGTGATGAGATTGAAAGAACTTCTGACTGCATTGTTGTCCCAGCATAGTCTGATACATCCTATGGTTACATTCAGAAGAAACACAGTGAGATGGCTTTATGCAGTAATGTCATGTCTTGGAGGATCACCCCGCTTGTGGACCACTGCTGACACTTTGTGAAGAAGACTTTAAGTACTTCCAGAATAGTGTTGAGATTTATGAACTCTGATTATAATCCACCAAGGACAGCTTCTTATTGTCAGCTCAAGAACATCTACACTGGGTGCTGACAACATATTCCTCTGTTGGTTATAGAACATCTCATCAGGGTCATACCAGAGATGTTATAAACAAAGAGATATAAAAAGTGACTGACGCACTGAATCATAGTTGCAACTATTTATTGGGAAATAAGTTAGCTTTTAGATCAGTAAAATGTAAACAACTTTGTTGTCTATGATGATGTCTAAGCTTGTACTTTCATGTTCACCTTAAGCAGAGGTAACTGCTGAACATTGCCAAAAAAGTTGGCTGTCCTGGTCGTGCACCCCCTTGACTTTAGCTAAGCTGGATCAAACACTCTCTGGCTGCACTGTCAAACAGATAAGGAGTTTATATGCCTGAGAGGTACCCCAGAAAAAGACATTCCTTAGCAGGTGGAGGTGATCCCTGACGTGACTCACCATGTAGGAGTGCAGGCACTAATGCCAGAATCACAGGAGTGTGTGCCTAGAGGTAGAAAGAGATAATGGAGATTCCTTCTGCAGGGGCAGCACACACCATAGTTGTTTCATAATCACCATGGAACCACAATCCAAAGCTTGTGTCACAGCCAGTCTGTCATTCAGTGAACTGAGTTGTTATGCTTCTCAGGAAGGACATGTTTGGTAGCATCAATTTCAGACCAAGAAAGCTGGGACTGTTAGTTTGACAAAGATTTCATAGTATTAACACCCTACAAGGACTTACTGTTACTTGTACTTCGCAGTGTCTAAAAATGTGAGTAAGAACAGCATTTAAGCTGAAATAGCTGAAAGCTGCTACTGCTCTTCGTAGATAATAATTAGGAAGAAATGCTACCAGAAAGTAATAGAAAGGGAGGTTTAAAGTAGGTGTAGAAACAAGTCCATTCAGGTCTAAAAGATTAAATTTCAATGTTTATGTCATTTAAGAGTTGGTACAAGATATCAGATGTTGAACAACATTGAAATAATTTTCATTCAAGATAGTAGTAATACTTCAATTAACAAGAAAAAAATCCAATGCATTGAAAAAGTTTTTTTTTTAATGGAAAATATCTTCTGTTTTCATTGCTGAGGTTACTGTGTGCAGTCAGGTTGGAATGCTGATCTGAACCCCCTAGCAGGGGGGGGAGCAAAATTTAATCTTGTTGTTGTTGTACCTGATTCATCTGGATTGGGATGCAACCTTCTAAAATCAGTCCAAGTTACTGGATCATGAGGTTAATGTGCAATGAATGCAGTCTAGATTAGAAACTTTTTAATGCTATTTTTGCAGTCATTTCAGTTGAAAATTACTCTCCTAATAAGTATATGCAATAATATATACTCAGTATACCAAAATCACAAAGAGAAAAGTGGTATCAAAGTGCTGCAAAAAACCCTGCAGTTTTATGTATTTCCTGTGTGATTTGTTCTGTTTACTTCTGTGGGAGTTTAGGAAAGGTTGTATTAATGTCTCTGTTTACTTAGCATGTAACATTTTTAACTGTTTCTTTAACTGCATAACACGGTACAAAATATCATTGCTACTAGAAGTACCAGGCTAGAGTTGCTACAAAGTATTTTGACGCAGACATTCTTGCAAACAAGTTTTCTGTAAACTGTCCGGTTTATCTTCAGTTCTGTGCTTTGAAATCTTTGCAGAGATGCAAGAATCTATTGACTTCTAAAATAAGATAGTACTTCACATTAATCATTATGGTATTTTTAATTAATAAACTCGCCATATTTTTGGTGGTTAGCATTCAGCTTTGATAGTCTCCAAGTTTTGGGTTTTTTTTGTGGACAGCAGTAACAGATTAAACATCCAAAATAATAGCACATTCACTACAATTAAAAAACTAGCATAGGAACAAAAAATTCAGAAAGTTGTTTATGTGTATAATCTCATCTTTAATTTTTGTAATGTGATAATTCAACTGCTAACAAGACTTTTCTTTCAAGCAGTGCTGGAGCCATCCTTTGTCTTTGTTGTCATGTTTTTTAATTTATTTTTTTTACCTTTTCTGGGTGTAAGACAGAGGATGAAAGAATCATCATTCTATTCCCTGTGTCTATCCATGTGGCAACTCCCACAGGAATTTGTCAGACTTCAAGTTAGCCAAGAAGAGTTCCTGTGTATGAAAGCACTCTTACTTCTCAACACAAGTAGGTTCTTTTGTTTCTTTGTAACACGTCGCTACTAAAAGAGAGTTTTGAATAATACTGTTTAACTTGACAATCACTAAGCTCTCTGGCTTAACAAATGGAAATGTCCTAGGAGGAATGTTAGTATTCCAAGACTTAAAAATATTTTTTTCAAATGTTTATAAAGAACAAAGAATTTGTGATTCATTGTTGGTTTTATTGTGTTTAAAGACACTGGGGAAATGTTGGATCCCTTTTGACATATGGCTATACTGCGTTACACATTTTCAAAACAACTGTGCAGTATTTCTGCCTGGAAACATCAGTTCAAGTGACTCTACACAGATTTAAAAATCCCCAACCAAACCAAAACAACCTAAAAAGTATTAGAATGTATTTAAAAATATTTAATAAATTATCAGGACTGAGAGCTTTATCTTGACCAAGATCTTAAAGCATGTTTGCTCAAAAGAATTAGGGAAGTGGACATGACAAACAATACTAGCATTTATTCAACTTTTTATAGTTATAAATAGGTGAAGTTTAGCACAGATATAAACAAATGGAAATGTTTTTCTTTGGTTTGTTTCTCTGGAAACAAAATCCGTGGTCACTTTTAATCATACGCATCTTTTAAAGAATGCAGCATACAGCTGCATTCCACTTTACATAGGAAATGTGGTAGTTGATGAACTTATCTTCCAAAACCTTCTCTGAAATACCAAAATTTACATCTGCTGAGGCTGTAATTGTTAGTTATGAATCCCCAAATAGAAAGTTTTAAAATTATACAGGTGCTGTTAGAAATGAGAATAAGCACTTTTGAAAAATATAGTTGAAAGAATGTAAAAGTTTGGTTCTCAACACACAACGGAGTCAGAGGAGAGATGTGCAAATCCTGCATAACCTGCTTCTTGGTTTTACAAAGTTTAAGTAATTGATAAAGAATTAAAATTTAGTCCCCCTCAATCTGTACTTGGCTGGTATTTGCATAAACCCATTCTTAAAAAAAACAAAAACTGGTCTCAGCGGAGAATAAGTTTAAAAATATTAAATTTAGCTCATATGAACATAGACATTAAAAGAATAGCAAAATACCATACACTCTGCTAAAGCAATAAAAGTAATGTGGATAAAAATCCCTCTCTGATATAACTCCAGTTGCTTTGTTAGAATATGTATATATTCCTATTTTAAATGTTTTCCATCTTGTTTTCATCACATATAAAATCTCTTGTCTATCTTCTGAAATTTCAGTTAAATTTAGATAAATTTGTGATATTTCAGCTATCTCTGTTCCAGAAAGTTCATATCAAATTCAAAAAAGCATTACAATTGTTGGTTCAATCCCTCTCATTTCTGAGTACATCAATTTAACAGAATTCATCAAGTTACCATTCTTTATCAACTGCGTTGCACTCAGAAGCTATTTTTTAAGATGACACGTTTATGTATATGCAAGAAATTACTTTTTAAAAAAAGAAAGTATTTCTACCTGTTCTGATGAATTTTGCTTTTTGTTCTCTCCTGCATTTATTGTCTTATAGGAAAAAACAATTTGTCAGATCTTTGGGAAAAGGAACACACCTAACAGTTGTTGCTGAGACATTTAGTAAACGTTTGGTACTGTATAAATATAATTCCACAAAAGTGTTTTCAAAAAGCCATATAACCTCACTGTTTTTCTAAAATGTTTTTTTTTTAAGACTACTTTTATTTTAGTCATGATATTCATCTTAATCCTCTTCAAATGTGAAAGTACAGCCATTTCAGGCTTTTGTATACTAACAGTAAATCAAGTCTAATCCTTTAGTTTCTCACTGTGTCTTCTGTTCAATTTATTATTTAGATGAACTGGTTTGACTTTTTTAGATAATTGCAAAGAAACAGTAATTTGTATTAAACTGAGTGTCAGTCTCGATACATTTCTAATTCTGAATGGACCCCCAGCCTAAGTTTTAACATTATATTTGATTTTACAGTTTTTTCTTTGAGTTGGCTGAGGCTTAAATGTGATGCTTTCCAGACTTCTGATTTAAAGGAATTTCTAAGTCTTATTGCATAAGATTTTGGCTCGGTTCGTGCCACTGAACAAAAGCATCCTCATTCTTTACATATGTTCACGGGAAGGGAACAGCTGTTTAAGTTGTATTTGTCCATGTAAGACATTGTAAGTTTTCACTCAAATCGATAGCTTAGAGGAAGTTTTTGTCGTTAGGCAGGAATGTGACTGTCTTTTTGCAGAATTCAGAGGAAACAGGCCATTCATTTATGGAAGATACCTTTTGAATTAATTTGCAGGGGAAGTATAAAGACTTAATTGCTGGTTTAGAGATGTAAGTCATCTAACCCTAAACTCCATCAGAGTCACTTTATATGAAAACATTCCTTAGTTCTCTATAAAGCTGCTGTTAAGAAATGTCCAAAGCCATCCAGGCTTTGAAAATTAAGGTATTCTTTTGCCATGACACTATCTTATCACTAGCAGCCACTAACAGGTTCATTTCTCGATGTTCTCTCCATGTCCTCTTTTTGATCCTCACACCTCACCTTTAAGAGAAGAGGGAGTTCAACCAATTTCTCCTTCTTGCTAATTTTTCCAAAAAGCTGTTCACCTTTAAGACTCTGATCTGTTCTGTTAAGTGAAAGAGGTTCAAATAGGAGGCCTGAGCCCTGGCAGCTTTACTGTCTGCACTGCTTTAGAGTTGTTAGTTCATTCCTTGACTCCATTTTGAAGCACTCCGGCTAGATCTCTCTACCATAAATTTGCTGTGAAGAGGGCAGACCCTCAGCAGTGTACACAAAAATCAGTCCATAAAATATTTCCTCAAAGGCAGGAATGGTTCTTTTAGCCATATTTTTTTTTTCCCAGCAAACACATGTAACTGAAGCTTAGGGATATTTCTAGACATAGGCAACCAGCAAAATGAACTGATTGTTCCTGGTATATCCTTTTAACTAATTGTATCACTGTTTCTGGAGTAACTCTTGAATGGGAAGAAGTACCTGGCATACAATAATGAATTGCACTGTACGGCATGAGATACTGTAAATTTTTCCTGTACTTTAAATTTCTTTCATTGCCATCAGAGTAAATTGTAGCCCAACTGTTATTTTTTTTTTAGTTCCTTTGGAAGGTCTAAGAAGTCAAAGCCAATTTGATGAGATGAGAACAAGTTACATCAGAGAACTGGTGAAGGCAATTGGTTTGCGCCAGAAAGGCGTTGTGGCCAACTCACAGCGTTTCTATCAACTTACAAAACTGATGGATTCCATGCATGATGTAAGTTTATTTGTTAATGTGTTTTGCTTTTTATGTAAGAAGGAACTGGTATTTCTTAAAATTAGTTTTATGGAAAGAAGTAGTCAGCTTTGCTGAACAGCAGAAGAAAACAACAAAACATTTTTCCTTTATTGTGTATATCTGTGTGAATATATAGCTATATATTCAGCATCAGTATATGTATTGTGCATAAATTTTATGGTACACCATATGGAAGTATTTGTGAAGCATGCATTAGAGTGCTACCATTTTGTTTCATTTTTAGTGTCACATAACCAGTACAGTTGTGGGCTTTGGTAGGGGTGGTGTGTGTGTGGTGTGTGTGTGTGTGTGAGCATGTGTGTACTTGTTCAGGAAAATAACGCGAGGAACAGGCAATTCAAGTTGCAAAGTCAGACTAGTAAGGAATAGTGAAAGGCAATCAAGATAGGCTTTGCAACCTTAGTTCAACTGGTTTTATGTGGATATTCTCTACAACTTATTCAGTGTCTGTCTATGTTTGGGAATTGAGTAATCTTTGAGAATTCTAGATACCAAGCCCTGGGCACTTATGAGCTCAGTGTTGGTTGTGAGGAGCTTGCAGGGAGTTCAGGATGGACAGGATCTTTGCATCTTTGTATTCTTCAGAACTCAGCAAATTGCATTTTATTTCAATTAAATCTCTTCATTTCAAATGCATACAGTAAAATAATCTGTGAGGGAGAAAAAGAGGGAGAGATGCTTGCTGCAAAATAGCAAAGTGATGTTTGGTCCATAGAGTATCTTTGTTCAAGTCCTGTTTCAGATCAGGCTGATAAAGTGATGGGAGATACAAGGAAAAGAAAAATCATCACACTGGAGAGATTCTGTGATGTTAAAGTCTAGGGTAGCAGAAATAGTATGATATTTGACAACATAATGGTCCCTGGTCTGAAATAAAAATTGGAACCTCTCAGAGAGGCTAGAAGACATGTAACAGTCACATGCTGAGCAGTTGCTTTCAAGGGATGAGGGTCTGTGTAGTTGAATGTTTGCAGCATACAGGGATATGAGGATCATGAAAACCATGTCAAAGTTCACAGGTAAGCAGTAAATGCTGTCCCTCACAGCAGTGTTTAACTAGCACGTAGTGACCAAAGCACCGACTCGTGTCTTGAGTGTGAGAATAAGATGAAAGGTTGAATTCTTGCTAAGTAGTTGCCATGGTTCATCGCATATGTCATGAGTGAGGGTGATACTGCTTGGTAATATTAGTGAAGTAGTGATTTTATATAACATGCCATAGCTATGTTTATGATTTTTGCCATTAATAGGGAATGACAAGTACCCTTATTATTGATTCAATAAATGACAGGGTAAGGTATAGAATGATGTCAGCTGATGAATGTATGAGATAAATGATTGACAGCATGTTTATGTGGCTGCATTACTGTTAGCCTGATTGATCACGTTTGTATTTTATTAAATCCAGCTGGTGAAACAGCTCCATCTCTTCTGTTTGAACACATTTCTCCAGTCCCGTGCACTGAGCGTTGAATTCCCTGAGATGATGTCAGAGGTGATTGCTGCCCAGCTA
Source organism: Pseudorectes ferrugineus (assembly GCA_008033365.1). Taxonomy (NCBI): domain Eukaryota; kingdom Metazoa; phylum Chordata; class Aves; order Passeriformes; genus Pseudorectes; species Pseudorectes ferrugineus. The sequence continues at coordinate 11,515 of QWTY01040711.1, read as the reverse complement.
CCCAAGATTCTAGCAGGGATGGTGAAACCTCTTCTCTTTCACAAGAAGTGAAATGTCTTTTCTCTTATCATAGAGATGATATCTGGGTCATTTTTTGTTTGTTTATTTTGGTCAAGATTTTGCAATGTCAGGACTTCAGCATATTTGACATACTTACCCTGCTGACTGCTTTATACCTGTAACATACACAAGCCATTCAAGCTTGATGTACATATTGTGAGTTCCTGATTCCTTAACTGCAAAAATCACAACAGTCATAAGAAATGTTTTGTAAACTTGTCTAAGCTGCTTTTTAGATATGCATATGAATGACAATGAATAGACTTTCCAGATTTCTAACAACAGTTATACATTTTTCTTACACATTGCACGCTCTTGAATTTCTGGTATGACATGGTACAAAATTTTTACTTTAGTACATTGTGTGCATGGGTACATGTGGGCATGTGCATAATATAAGATTTTGGAGGAATTAAAATAAATATTGCCCACATCTTCTTATGGATATTTTACTTTTTATTACTCTAATGCCATCATGAGTAACTAAAGTGCTAGGCACACAGTATACATTCATAATCTCATCTGTGGTCATGTTGCATTGAAACCCTTAAGTCCAGCGTGCTGTTTTCTGCAGCATTCAGTGGAGCTCTTCTTCAAAAATCAGAAAGTTTAGGAGAATTTCAGTGTGTATTACACCAGAAGTAATGTGTATGCAAACCCACTAAGCTTTGGTTTGTGTTATTTTTCCTTAAAAGTTCAGCACTTACTAAAGCTAAATCACTTAGCTGTAATCTTAAATTCATCAACTTTTACATTCTGTATTTCAGAAGCTTTAAATAGAGATGTTTTCACTGACTGCAACTCTTAATAATCTTAATGTTTTGAATTCCAATGCTGAACACTCAATCAGCCATTAGCATCAAATTATATTGAGATTAGATGCAAAAAGAAATGGAAAATATGACTGCAAACATTTTGATACACATCAGACTCATTTCAGTACAATTTAGTGGAGCTAGATATTTTGTATTTTAAAAGCATACCATTATAATTGGGGTAACTGAAAAAAGGAATTGGACTAAATTAGCTTTATCCATTCAAGAAGAATGACATGTTTTACCACAGAAACAGAATCTTCGACTAAAAAATTATAATGTGGTGGTGTTTGTTCCTTCAATATGGTTGTGAAGCAACTCATGCATTTAAGGCATTAAATTGTAGATATATTCAAACAACAGAGAAACAGATAAACCTTAAGAAGAATTTATGAGTCTATTAAAATACGACAAATTTTTTGCCAGTTGCTAGAAATGATACGTAAATGTAGGAAATGCTGAATCTTGTTTGGGTACTTCTGGCCTTATGCTTTTGCTTTTGCCCGTGACTTGTTAGATGCCCCCATTGCGTGCCTGTGTCCTGCTGGTGGTGTGTAGCTTGGTCTGTACAGACATATCCTTGTCACATGAACAAAGGCCCCTGGGACCTAAGTTCAGTAACCCCAGCTAAATCAGGCTGCCCCTCATTAAAAGTGGTGTTGCTTGTTGGTAAAAATTACATCTTGATTCTTGAAAGAGTTGTGGGCAACCAACAGTGCAGGTATGTGTAAAGGTGTCTTTACTGGTCATAATTTACTAAAGCCAACGAAGAAGAAGCTACATTGCAACTTGGAATCAAAACATTTTTGAGATCCCCACATCGTAGTACAAAACCCACTAGAGCTGGTGCAAATCTGTGACCCTGGATAAAGTGGTAGAGACAGACTTTTGTGTTAGCTGACTAGGTTTGTCATTTCTAGCTGCCCAGGCAAGCAGTGTCTTTCATATTCAATACAGTCTGACTTTTAACTGTGATCCTTAAAGCAATTATGTTTTAATAAATAGCACAAAATTCTTTATTTCTACATCCTGAAGTTTTGTTTTCTTTATTTTGTGTTTGCATTCAGTAAATGTGATGCTCAGTAAAAAAGCCCATTTCAACCATTCCACTTTCATGTAACAGCAGTATTTCCATGCATTCTTTTGGAATTTAAGTATTGCCACATGATTTACCACTGAGTAAGCAGACCGTCTATGTTACTGTTTAGATTAGACTGATAACAGAAACTTCCCACACTAAAAATTACTCCTCACCACCCTAATTCTGAAATTAGAAGACAGAGCAGGCAGTATGTTTGCCTCAGGAATGCATGGATCTGCCTACATCTGCCTTTTACTCAATCCCTAAGTGGCTGACATGTCACCATGTCCCATAAACATGGCAGATTAGTCTGAAATGCACTGTATTTGTCTCAAAGGCATAATCAAAAAGGAAGAAAAGATACCTTTTGGGAATAGATAACAAAGGTTAAAAACATTTTGAAATTGTATTTCTTAAAGATCTCTAGCTCACAGAAAAAAATTCCCAGAACTTCATGGCAATGATAAATGCACTACACAAGATAGAATGATTGGCTGGTCGTGTCTGCTATAAAAGTCTGAAACTCCTGTGATCATTACATGATTGTCTGAAGTTCGAAAAAAATGAGAACTTCCAGCTGTAAGCCCAGTTTATAAAATGGCCTTTAGTGTCTATTTTGATATTGTCGTTTGCTCTGGGTTACACGGACACCATGAACAGTGGAAAAGGACCTGGGGGTGCTGGCTGACAGTGGCTGAACATGATCCAGCATGTGCCCAGGTGGCCAAGAAGGCCAATGGCATCTTGGCCTCTATCAGGAGTAGTGTGGCCAGCAAGACCAAGGCAGTGATTGTCCTCCTGTAATCAGCACTGGTGAGGATGCACCTTAAGTCCTGTGTTCAGTTCTGGGCCCCTCACTACAAGAAAGACATTGAGGTACTGGAACATGTCCGCAGAAGGGACGCAAAGCTGGCAATGGGACACAAAGTTGCTGAAGGGTCTAGAGGGTGAGTCCTGTGAGGGAGCGTGGGTTGTTTAGCCTGGAGAAAGGAGGCTCAAGGGTGACCTTATCACTCTCTACCTGAAAGGAGGTTGTAGTGACGTGGGGGCCAGACTCTTCTATCAGGAAACAACTGACAAGATGAGAGGACATAGCCTCAGGCTGCACCATTTCTTCATGGACAGGATTCTTAAATGTTGGAATGGACTGCCCAGGGAGGTGGTGGAGTCATCATTCTTGAAGATGTTTAAGAAATGACTGGATGTGCACTTAATGCTCTGGTTTAGTTGCCAAGGTAGTGATTGGTCAAAGGCTGAACCCAGGGATCTGAGAGGTCTTTTGCAACCAAAATGTTTCTGTGACTCTGTGCTTGTGCAATATGAAATCACAGAGATTTTTGACTTTGCTTTGGGACAAGGATGGATGTCTGATGACAAAAAGGCTGTTTTGTTGGAAGAATGTTTAAGGCTCGGCACAACCTTATAGACTTTTTAAGGTTGGAAAATACCTATTAAGTATTCAAGTACAAATATCAAATCCATACCAACCCGCAGACAAAGGTCTCGTCTAAACTAGCTCTGGATATTACCTCAAAGTGGTGATACAAAGTAGCTAATGCTATGACATCAAGAGTAGTTAAGCCATGCAAATGATCACCAGTTCAACGCTGAACTTACCTGCTGCCTCTGTTTACTCTTTGGTTTTGTTGGGGTTTTTTGTTTTTCCTTTCCTTATCCTTTTTCTTTTAAACATGGAACCACAGTAGAACACTGCTGGGACAGGAATATGCAGATACAGCCATCTGATCCCAGTAGCTGCATGGTGGCATCCACACCCCACTGGGTTTAGACTGCATGGTCCGCCTTTCAGCCTGGCAATTTAGCCTGAGCATACAGCAAAAACTCATCTGTGTCAGAACTCTCTTTGAGTCCTGGCTTGGGGATATCTTTACAGTCCTTGCAAATATTACGTAGTCATGCTTTCAAATTTTCTACTCTGGCAAAGGACCAGATGTATACATTCTGGAATGTACTTGCCTAGATTGATTTTCATGCCTATATTTTCTTTGCTTTGGTTTCTCATTCGACAAAAAGTTTTTTCATAAAAGTTATTCCCATCTGTATTGAGGGAAAAAGATACCTCATCCAATCTTATTTCAATTTTACATAGAAGTATGACCTTATCTGTAATCATCTCATAACATAGCTTGCATACATTATATTATTCTTCTTTTGAGGTATATAAAAAGGAAGAGATGCATTTTCAAAATGGCTTGTTATAACTGTCAATTGTTTATGTAACTAATTGATCATTTATGTCTCTTGTGTCCTGCTGTACCATTCTAGCAATATTTTCAAGAAAAAACCCTCCACTGTGCTGATATGCCATACTTCAACACACGTGGATGTTTATTATACAATAAAAATTCCTTTGAAACAGAGAATTTCCAGTGCTGTTTCTGTGGCTGGAGGAAATCAAAGGGGAAAACTATACAAGATGAAGAATCAAAGACAACTGCTTTATGTAAGGTATAAAGGAAAAAAGTAACTTACAACCGTTTACAACTCAACACTAACAACACTGTAAAGCATATAAATGTTGAAGGTTATTGTATGCTATCATGGCAGACAGGAGATCAAAGAGGTAGAAGGAAGGATACATAGACAGACAATGTGCAAACACTGCAAACAGAAGGTAGTGTAATTAAACCAATCTCTATTAGCCGTTGGTACTTTCTAGCTGTCACGTTTTGACAATGTTTACACATATGCTTGCATAATCACATACATATACAGAATCCTTTCATCAGGTCTAACAAGAAGCAACAAAACAAAGACTAAGTACCACTTACAGTTGCTCTGGGAATTATTATAGTAATCTACCAGACCACTTGAGAGAGAATAGTCAGCACCTGTGGAGTAAAGAGGTGACAGCAGAAGGAGGTGACCAGCAGTTAACCTCTGTGGAACAAAGAAGAGCGCCCTTAACAATTTCCATTACACTTACCACAGCGTAATGGGAAAGGTCAGATGAGTCTTTTAAGGGATGCTGAATAAAAAATCCTCTTGTCTTCCTGCTACATCGGTGGTGTCATAAAGAATTTTATTGTTGCTTACAATCCTTGCTGCTCTCATATCATTAGGTTATAACAGCAGAAACACTACTACTTTTATCTATGTATGTAAAGAAAATTACCAGTATATTGACAGCAGTACCCTCAACACTCCAGGAAAGGTAGCAGAAAAAGGCAATGGTGTTTGAAGCCAAAGAAGTCAAAAAGGCAAAAAAAGATCTTTGGCCTTGCCAGCTCTTGCTGCCGCCTCTCCTGTCAGAGAGAAGGCTGAAGTGGCAGGTGTGTGTTCCTGAAGTTATTCCCTCTCTTCCCCATCCACTATTATCCACTTTTTTCTCCTTGACTAGCTCTCAGCCTTGCCACCCCAGCAGCCCCCTCCAGGCCTCTAACAGAACTAGAAATGAGCCTGCCCTTCTACAGCGCTCTGCGCTCTTGACTCTCCAGATCCATATCTTGTCCTTCTGCTGGAGAAGAGCCAGAGAAAGAGAAAAGCAAAGCCACCCTGTGTGACTTCTTGTTCTGAGTAACTGATACCTTTTGCAGACAAATTTAAAGTTAAGAAGAGAGAGGGAAAGACAGCTGGGAAGCGCAGTGTATATGGGAAGCATTTTAATAAAGACTCCTTCTTAAAAAAAAACCAAATTATTTTTCAAAAACCTCTATTTTCTGCTTCTATTATGACATAATAATATAGATGCCTATTTCTTCATTCATTATTTTAATTTTTTACAAGCTAGACTTTAAAAAGAAAATTTGTCCTTCAAAACTGGAATTGTTTGTTAGACTACATTGTAAGTAAATAATTTACGTATACCTCAGGAAATAAGTGATATCTGGGAAAACAACAAAGGCTTCTGAGAGTTGGAAGCTGAATTAATGTCTGTCCCATTAGTGATTGTCACACATGTCCACTAGATGGAGAAAGGATGAAGCTATATCATCTGTGGCTTATGCAGCCAAACACAACTTTACAGCTGAACATTGCTTAAGCAGTTAAACACAGTGCTATCAGCAAACCCACCCTTCCTGGTTACTTTTACTTAAAAAAAACCCAAAAAAACCACGACTTGTTTGTGTTTCTTACTATCTTACAAGTAAACTTATTCTGCCTCATTTAATGTAAGACATCTCTAAGAATGAGAAGGTAAAAAAATTTGGTCTATTGACTTTGGTTCAGTCCACTGTAATTGAGCACTGAATTGTTTTGCCAGTGGAGGAATACGTAACAGGTCAAAAAATAACTGGAATGGCTAGAACTGTTTTCAATATAGCACGTGTAGCAGACAGCAGCCACTGAGAAAAAAAAAAAAAAAACAACTAGTCTAGAGTTCATAATACAGTAATGCATAATATTTTCTCATACAAAAAACATCTAACATATGCATTTATTGAGTATATACAGACCAAGTGAATGAAACAAATAGACCCTGGTATATATGTAACTGAAGTTAAAATTGAAGATTTTTGTTAAACACAGAGCCAAGAATTTTTTAGTTGGTTCTTAATATTGGGCTTCTAGGCTTCCATTAAGGCACTTAATTGGGACAGCTAATTGACATTCTAAAGACCCAAACTACTACAACCCCAATGAATGAGAAATTCTAGGTTGACAATGCTCTCAAAAATGTGTGTACATCTATTTTGTTGTTTACTTTCAAAGTGAGGTTTAAGTTAGGGACATATATTTGACTGAAGGGCTTATCTACCTTGCCAGAATAATTAATAGTTTTGTATAAATGTGTACTCTAATATGCATGTAAGAGAAAAAACACCACCGTAAAAGTGAAGAAAAATAAATCTGATTATAGGAATAATAATTACTTAGGACTAGCATTATTAGAATGCAACACAGGACTCCAAATGATAAAATGAAAGAGTGAGTGGAAATTGCATGCATTACACAGTTTATTTTGAGTAAATACCAACAAAATCTGTGCAGAATACTGTATCATCATCTCTTCTGCATGGGACACATTTCCCACTAAAAAAAACAGCAAAAATAGAATCACAGGGTTACAGAATGGTTTGAGTTGGAAGGGACTTTAAAGATCATCTAGATGCCACCATGGGCAGAGATACCACCAACTAGACCAGGTTGCCCAGAGCCCTATCCAGACTGGCCTTGAACACTACCAGGGATGGGGCATCCACAGCTTCTCTGGGCAACCTGCTCCAGCGTCTCACCACCCTCATAGTAAAGAATTTCTTCCCAACATCTAAATCTCTCCTCTTTTAGCTTGTTCTATCACTATCTGTCCATGTGAAAAGTCACTCTCCATTTTTTTATAAGCTCCCTTTAAATACTGGAAAGCTGCAATTCTGTTCTCCAGGCCGAACAACCACAGCTCTCCCAGCTTTTCTCCAGAGTTGCTTCAGCCCTCAGATCAGCTTTCTGGCACTTCTCTGGAGTTGCTCCAACAGATCCACATCTTTCCTTTGCTGAAGACCCCAGAGCTGGATGCAGCACTGCAGGTGGGGTCTCACAAGAGCAGAGTAGATGGGCAGAATCACTTCCCTCGACCTGCTGGCCATGCCTTTAAATACATCTTACAGTTTTTTAAGAAGAATTTGGGGGAACTAATTTGTTGTGATAATTCCCCAATGAACTAGCTACATTGGTTGCCAGCTGTATGTTTTCCAGGGGGAACCATCACTGCTTAGGTGAGCAGTACTGAGCTTGTCAGGACTTTAAGTCTGTTATCTCAGAAACTTTCAAGGTTAGAAATAAGTGTACCTTTCACAATTATGAAAAAATGTGCTGCATTAGACTGCAGTAACTTTTATGGTCATTTTATTACCATACTTTCATATTTCATTTTGGGAGATGTAGGAGAAAGAAGTGTTTAAACTGGGAAATATTAGTTTAGGGACAAGGACTGAAACTGCCTGGGCAGAATTTAGCATAGCTGTCACACCTGAATCAAAAGGATTTCCTTTACAGTCAATAGAGAGGTTCTCTCAAGGTACACACCAGCTCACTGGTTTTAAATACATTCTTCAGGCTGATATGAATCTTAGCAGGCATAGTGGAAATAGAAAAATGGTAGAAATGGTAGAAAACCTACAGGGGGAAAGAGTGACTTGATTACAACTACATAAACAACTCAGGAAAAAAATTATGATCTTTAAATGTTTCCGCTGATTCTCCTTTTAACTTCCACAGGTCTCACTGTTGCAACAGAAATCCAAGAAATTTCATCCCTGCCTTTTTCCCTGCAGGTTAAAACACAGAACATTAAAACAGGTATTTAAGGAATCCTGGTCTACATGCATACTGAGTTATACTACAACACTTGAGAATCTTCAGCAGCAGCAAAATGTTTTAGAAGCTTGGGTTGTACATTTGTAACTTAAAAAAAAAAAAAGGAGCACCTGTCAAACCAAAATAATTCCTTCTTTTCATTTAATGAGAGAAGATTATGACATACATATCAAAAGCTTAAGCATACTATAATGTGAAATTATTGTAAAGAATTTGAATATAATTTTATGCTACTTTATACAATTCTTCTTGTTTCTTGATTTGTTCTATTAAAAAAACCCCAAAGACAAGATTCAAGTTTCTTGGTGTTTCTTCTGTGCAGTGTTACCTTAGTTTGGAGGAAGGGCAGGTATTTTTGGAGAATCATACTTCTTCCTGTCACTACAGCTAATGAGGCACAGGAAACCATTGACTGTTGCTTGATCATGCATACAGAACAAGCAACTGTTAGGAAGCACATTCTTCTTCTGAGATGAAGCCATCTGCAGCCAATCCCAGCAGGTTTTCCTATAGGGCTGCAAGTGCACAATAAGAATACAGATTGTTTCTACTTTCCGCATCCTTTTAGCAGAGCTTAAGCCAGTACAATTGGGAAAATCAAGATAAACACAGACAGATGTCTAATTTTCCTAGGTAGTCTTTCCATGTACTGTGCATACATTCTTTTGAACATCTAAGATATTGTTTAAAAAACCCAACAACCCAGAAATTAAACTGGAAGACTTTATCAAATCCTGTACATCAGGAAAAAGCAATCATGAGAGGCAAGATTCACATCTGCCAACACTTGATTTTAATTATTTGTTTGATAGGTATTTCTAGACAAACAGACTCAGTCACTACCAGATGTAGCATGCCTGTGTTAATAATCTGTGATAATTGACTCTTCCTTTTGCCAATTACCACACATCCAAACAGAGCATCTTTCCTTCTCTTGCTGTCTTTAAATTCACTAGAAGGTTAGAGAATTATAAACTGAAAGATTGGGAAGGATAAGGAATGTCATTAAAATGTGATTGCAATCAAGATTAGGTGTCAGTGTTTATCTTCTGTGAGAAAGCAGAAACAAACAACCTGAGAACTTGCTTGTCTTTAAACTGCACTGTTGGCTGTTTTTCTAAAATATCTCTCCTTTTAATATGTTAGAAACACCCCAACATTTGTAAAAACAAATTAAAACCAAACCATGCAACTTGGTTGAATGTAGGAATAATGTGATTCAAAAAGCATATAAGTATTTACTCGAAAATTGAGAAGAGAGGAAAACCATAGCAATTTATTTATGTATTCTGTGAATGTTTAATGTTGTTTATTAAGGATAGTATTTTGGCTATTATTTTCTGATATTGGTAATTAGCCTGTAATACTGATTTATAAATCTGGCTGTAATTATACCATTCTAGCTAAAGAAATTGAATTTGCAAAGGCTAACTAGCACAAAGCCTCAATTATCAGCTGATTATAATCATTCGGCAGTGTGACAAGTGAGTTGTCATAAGCCCAGTTGTTGTGAGGACAACAAATGCAGCAAAAAATACCAAGCAGAAATTATTTCAGTCAGTGCAGGAAAAAATAAATCCTTATTTTAGAAGTTCAATAAACTAAATGCAAATGCTTTAAGATAAAGAGAATTTATGAGGTAAGATATTTTTATAATAAAAGATGCACTTTTCAACATTCCTGGCTATTTCTTTCCCCTAATTTAGATGGACGAAAACCAGTTTTATTTGCTAAATTAATAGTAAAACGTTTCATTTTCATTACAACAGAGGTACACTTACTATCAATTTAACTGCTATGTAAATATTGCCACCTGAGGAGACATGTCTTATTTTAGAAAGGTGTTGTGATTACAGAGATGTGTTGGAACAGAGATACCTTTGACTCCCAGCTCTACTCAGTTTTTGTACTAGAGTTCAACCACCTAATTTTAGACACTTAATTGAAATACCCCAGTTAGCAACACGGTCTCTTTAGGATTCTTCTGATGGTTAGTGAAAGGTTATTTCAGACCTTTGCAAGGTGAGTCAGGAGTTTATTGGGTCAAATTGCCCACTAGAGGTGCAAATCTTTGTCTTCATCAATTAGGGAGATTCTATTTTAAGACAGTAATTGCCTGATGCCTTTCTTTGATCATATGGTCTTTGATCATATGATCATAGGTCTTCTACAGACAAAATCCAGGAGAAATGCTCTCTACTCTGTCAGAGAGGCTGAACAATCCTGTACAATTTGTGAAGGGGGTTAATCAAGAGTTGGTGTGCTAGTATTAAGCGTGCAGACAGTGAGAATGTACGGGGCACCCACCAGCAAGCAAGGGCCCAGAGTTAAACAAAAACAGTACAGAGAGCAAGATCAAGCACTGGTAGGGAAGCTCCACTTCATCCCTTATATCTGTTTCCCTGCCTATCATGTTGAATTATTAATAATAAACTATTGACCACTGCAAAATCTGTGAACATCTCAGACCTGGGTTGTTGTCTAAGAAAGAAGCAATGTGAAATGGACTGGGACACAGACCCTCCATACCAGAATTTTAAGATCTTCTTTCAGGCTGAAATCCAGAGTTGTAAACTTTTTATTTGATTAAGACCTTCAGGCCTTCTTTCAGCTTTCAGTTTGCAGCTGAGAAGGAGAAGTCCTATTCACGTTCACTCAGGCGTTCAGAGGGAACCTGAGTCTTCCTCTTCCTGATGAAATGTTAACCATCACAACTACATTCTGTAATACCTGAATGTACATGTTAGCCAAAATTCAGACAACTTGTATTTTGGTAGGAATCAGAAATATAATTCCATTTTTTCTTGGGATTTTTTTGTGTGACCCTTTTTTATATTAAACTGAATGTATTTCCAACATTTTGGTATGTTGGAAATTTTTGATATTCATTAATGCAAAACTCATTTTAGTCTTCTGTCTAGGATATTTTTGGAGTTGTAGATTTTTAATTTGGACCTCCCACAGTTGATATGAGTACTGTGAACCTCTTCATGCGTAAATTGATGTGGTCTGACCATATTTACTATGTCAGCTGAGTTACATTTATAACTTTGCTTTAGTGCTGAACAGCTCAGCTTTGTCAGGATTTATGCACACATGCCTAGAAGCAGAAACAAGAAATAATATACTTTACTAATATGCAGGTATTTTAACTAGCCAGCTCATAATACTATTTATACTAGTAGTTATTAAGATGCCCAGGGATCCTAGTAGGGATCATGTATCAGAAACATTTGTTAAAGGTATATGGTTTAAGGTTCAACAGTCTTTTGTAGGTAAGCCT
>QWTY01040703.1:0-10002 GCA_008033365.1 Pseudorectes ferrugineus | reverse complement strand
CTTTGGTTCTGGTTTGTACAGAAAAAAGAATTAAATTTAATTAATTTTTAAAGAGGTTCTTCAATGGTTTGCTTTGACTGTTTCTTACGCCTTTTTCTAATTATTATTGATTCTTTCAGAGCCGGGTGTTGGCCTTGGAATTGGGTTATGTAGCATCCCTTACTTCCAGTGTATTTCAGGGATCTTTATTCACACCCTCTCGCCAGGCTCAGTGGCACACATGGATGGGAGGCTCAGGTAGGAGGAGAAAGGCTGTCTGTCTTATGCCACAAGTTTCTCATTGCTCTGCTTTATCGGCTTATTTTTGACCTGTTTGGGCAGGAAGGAATATTGATTTCTGGGAATTTTGGGTTTAAAGCACGAGTGCTATTCTCAGGGTTGGGGCATGTGTCTTCAGGATATGTGGGATTTCCAGAAATACAGCAACCCAGTGAAATCACTGCTGCTTGCCCAAGATGGGCCAACTTTGAAGGTCTTAGACAAGCTTGTAGCATTGCTACTGGAGGAGATTTCCAAATAGAAAGCATTTGGAAAAACCTAAACATATGGCATAACTTGGCTTGTTTGAGCACTAGGTTTTTTCTGATACAAGCTCCTCAAATTCTTGCCTAATAAAAAAACAGATTTGTTGAAATGAGCTTTAGTGGGTATATAGAAAGTCACTTTCAGAGATGTTTTACCAACTATTAGTGTTGAACATATTGAGAACTGAACAGAACACAGCAGTTTCAGTGAAGTCTTTTTCATTTAAATTTAGCTGTCCTGTAACCCTCCTCTCTAATACTTTAGCTGAAAGAACTGTAGTCTTAAATTATTTGAATATTTGTGTGATACAAATCAGTGCCTTCAGTCAGCCTCTTAATGTGTGTGGGCACTAGAGCAGTGCAAGGCAGTCTCAGTTTCCATATGAGCCAAATTTGGATTTCATCTAGAAAGATCCAGTTTAGCAGATTTTGGTAGTTTGTCATTAGAATTTATCTTTTAACAAGTTATTCACATATGTAACAGAACCATAACATCCCTTCTGACCTTAAACAGCACTAACATAATCTAAAGACATGAAAAGTGAAGTGTTAACTTGAAAGGAAGGAAGGAAGACGTAGGTGGAAGCAGCAGCTGAGCTGCAGGCAGCAGAAAGATCACAAAGTGTGCACAGCTGAACATGCAGAAAGCTCAGAGGTTGCATGCAACATGGCACATCAAAACCCCTTGACATGCAGCTCATTCCTATTTCATTTTCTGTAACAGGACAGAAAAACAGATTTAATCTGTAATCAAATTAGAGGTTGACCTTATTAATCTGCTTTTTGTATGTTTTCACATGGGTGAGACAAGGTCAGGAGAAAATCTCTTTTGTTTACATCCTCTCTTTTTTTTTTTTTTAATATCTCTCTAGGTGTGGAGATGAAATCCTTGAAATTAACGAAACTTCAGTACAAAATACAACTCTTAATGAAGTTTATGCTGTGCTAAGCCATTGTGATCCTGGTGCAGTACAAATCATTATTAGCAGACACCCTGAACCACAGGTAGCACAACTCCGTATTCTTTCTGACTTTCAATACAGCACATATTGAAAACTAAGAGGGAGCAAGTGCTGATCTAAAACAGGTGGAAAAATGTTGACTACAAAAATGCTGATCTCTTTATGATTATTGCTGCACACAAAAAAAATCTGAGATATGCACTCCCTTAAATAGAATAATTTAAGATTTGAATATAACTGGTGACAGTCTTACATGAGGTTCTGTGCAGTGAATAAGGAAACTACAGAAATAACATTTAAGGAATAACCCAAAATATAGTTCTTATGTAAGAAAGAATTGACAATAATAAGTAAGTAATTTGAAAGAGGGAACATACCTCCCCAAAAAGAATTAAATGTTTATACACTTGTCTTTCAGTAATCAAAATTTAGGTCTTGCCCAGACAATATTTATAATTAAATTAATATTGAAGTACACTATTTTATGCTTGCAAGGTTTCTCTACAAAATGCTTCCTAACACCAAATTATAAATGATTATCAAGTTTAAATTGTTGCATAAATTATGCTGTATTAAGTTACCTTATACTGGTAAATCCAGGACGCCCCTTCTAGTGAAATCTGCAAAAGAATGTTTATCTTTGAAAGATCCCATTTTACCTAAACAGCCACTAAAAACAGCATATACTTCATATATACTGGGATATATACAAATGTAATGATGTGCAATTAACTCACCTCATGAGAGTAAAATGGCACGATATTTCCTAGGTGTCCGAGCAACAGCTAAAAGAAGCTGTTGCACAAGCTGTGGAAAGCAACAAATTCGGAAAGGAGAGACACCAATGGAGTACTGAAGGTAAGGGAATAAATGCATTCACTGAGACATGGTAATTTTGACTTACAAGATGTCAAGGATGAGTACATGCTGTATTAGAATCCTTGGGAACAATCAAGGAACCCAGAGCACAAAAGAGGAGGAAATCTCACAGGACAACCCTCCTAACGTGTCTCCTATGATATGTTACTGGAGTGATGAGAACAGACCAAGTCTGTCTGATTACCAACAAAAATGTTTTGTGCAAACTGCCCCTCATAGTTTTCCAATTCACAACCTCTGCTTAGAGTTTTTCAAACAACTGTCTGTAGGTGACAGGACTATGACAACAAGGAACTGCACAACGAAGGTGATGTCCTAGGGGCAAACCTTGTTAATCCCTTACTTGTGAGGAAAGGCACATGCAGTCATGGCTGGAGCTATTTCTCCAGCTCAGGTATGGCATCCTCTCACAATAACTTGTTGGAATGATACTCCTTTGAGTGTCTTCTAAAGGAACAATAGGTAACAGAGTCATCATCAGTAAAACTATACTGCTGGGATACAGATAGGGAAAATGTTATTTTGGTGTCCAGGAACTTGGCTGTTGACTCTTCACCCTACAAGGCAATGCATCCATCACACCTTTGCATCCACCAAGGATGACATTTAGCCGCAGATCTCATCAGCTGAATCTCTGGAGCGAGCACTTTGCACGTACTGACCAGACTTTTCGAACATGTTCCTGATGCAGGTGTCAGGAGGCTGGAAGTGAGCTGGCACGGGAGGCACCCCTGTGAGAAGCACATGGACAGGATTGCAGGTTACTGCAGCCGCAGGGCGCAGCGGCTCATGACCCGCTCCAGCAGCGACAGCAGCTACAACCCCCGGGCCTCCTGTGCCACTGCTGCTGTGCACCAGCTCTCCGACTTGAAAGCGAGAGTGCACAGCGTGGATGTACCCATCACCAGGCAACCCGGCCTGCTGTACTCGTTCTCTGCCAATAATTCAGAGAGAAATTCCCCTCCAACCTGTAGTGAGGGCGGTCGGCTCTTGCAAAACATTAAGAAGTCGTCAGAGATCCTCGTTAGAAAACCCAAATCGTCAAAGCCCAAACCTCCACCAAGGAAATACTTCAAGCAGGACTGCACGTGTGATGAGCAGGGTAATGCAGATAGAAGAGAAAAGGGTGTATCAGATGTGGCTGAATCACCTTCTGCAAGTGTTCAGGTAAAGAAAAATTTACAACATTTTTCTTGTGTCTGCATATTTGTGAGGCAGGGGAAAAAGGAAGGCAAAGTGACTTTGCACGATAGCAGGAAGAAGGGCAGGAAAGAAAGAGAAAATGTATACACATGAGAATTGGGGGAAGAAGATGAAACTCTTCTGTTTCGAAAGTAAGGTGTGTATCTTAGTGAAGCCAGTTTAGTACAAAATGTTATGTTCAAAGCAAGGTCAGAAGGCAGAGAAGTGTCTGAAGAAAATCTTCTTCCATACCAAAGTATCTGAGTTAAAATCCCAGTGAGAGCAGCAGCAAGAATGAATCTGAGTCCCTGCCATTCCCTATGAGCATCAGCCACAGCATCAAATCATTTATGAAGTAATCATGAAACAATTTCTTAGTTTCAGTAGTGGATTTTTATTGGAAGAAAGCACTAACATTATGTACAGCAGGCAATCTTGGCCTCAGATACATTTCTTGATACCAGGAGGTATTAAATAAACCCATTTAAATTGTGGTGTACATACATATTCGTTGATGAGCTACAGTATTTGAAAACAGTGTGCATTTGTACGTTACTAAATTTCAGTTCCCTCTCTTATCTAAGACAACAGAGAGTGTTTCACTTTTGCATGAGTATGAAGGATTGTGAGATCTGTGTGTTGAAACAGAATTGTGGTTTGTTTAAAACTGAAACCTCTTTTCCCCAGGTTTAGTAATACGCCAGTAGAAATGAACTGTTCTCAATGCAATGCAACAAAAAAAAAAACAAAGAAAAAAACCCACAAGAGCCCCCCAAACAGTTCCCAAGCTGCAGAGATCAATACAAAATTATATAGAGCAGACTGAAGTCCACATATAATGTTAATATCCAAGAAAATGTTAGTTAAGCACCTTATGTAAGGTCACTTTTACCATCCCCTAAGTAGAAACCGCTGCTAGAAAATCAACTTCTAGAAGTAAAATTGAGGGAAATAAGTACTTGTTGAACTTACCACTCCCTGCAACTTCTTACTCTTCAGCACTTAGTCATTCTAAATGACAGTGAGAGAAAATTACATATTAAGATCAATAAAATCCATGAAAAATCAAGGTCTGTTCAGGAAGACAACTCCCTCTATTAAGACAGTCTGTATATCTGTACATACCCAAGAGAGAGGGCTTCTTGTCACAATGTATTTCAGATCATTAAGAGAAGGTTTTATTACTGCTTTTAAATTTTTTTTTAACATTTATTCCCCCCAAATGTTGTATTAGTCAGTCTGTAGCCTGCATACCACAGTTTTATATGGGGTTTCTGGTTTTTTCCAGATTCATAAATTTTTTCAGACTTTTTTTCAGATTCATATATAGTGTGGTTTGCATAATTACATTCTGACACACTTCTCTTTCCTGTTTGTTCAGCAGGAAGTTGGAGAACCAATGCTAGAGGGACATCAAACTGATGTAACCCACGGTGTCTTCACCACTTCTCCTACAGCATATGATAAGGAACACACAACTGCTGCTCCCGTGGGCAGAGATCAAGAAAGAAAAGGAAAATTAGGTATGTTTAATTCCATGAAGGCTTTTCCAGCTAAATCTGTACTATTTAATTTGGATTCCAAAATGGGTATTGAGCTGACTTCACCTTCTCTTTAAATGTAGTCTTCAAACTCTATCTGTAAATTTTGGGGTGAGCAGATGAAATTTCAAATTATTGATTAATTTCTGTAAAGAAAGGGAAAGTAGATCAAAATCAGCATAAGAGATGATTTATTGTAAAGTTTTTAAATTATTGATTAATCTTTGTAAAAAAGAGAAACTAGATCAAAAGCAGCATGAGATGATTTATTGTAAAAACTGTTAAAGGACAGGTACAATATTGCTGTATTGCCTCAGATGAAACTGCTTAGTTATCCTGAATATCTGATATTAAAGGTTAGTTTTAGCATTTCTAAAGGACATTTTTATGCACAGTTTCAAGGCTCTGGTGTTGCAATGGTACAAACCACGGATAAGTTGATTTTCTGCTGTGCTAGTTAGAATTAAGGAAGCAGTGTTAAGGCAACAAGACAATCTCAAGAGGTCTCTTACAACAGAAATGCTTCTGTAATTCTGTAAGTTTTGGCTCAGATCATTAAAAAAAGTAAAAATGTTGCCTTAAAAAAAAGTTGACGCTGAAGCAGATAACAGGACCTGTGTAACTGTACAAACAGAAGTTTGCTGCCATTCAGCTCCACCATGTCTAACATTAAAATGCTTAATTCTTCTGTGATGTAAAAGATATTCCCATATTAGAATCAAGTTTTTACTTATCAGAAAAATCAACTGGAAATGCCTGCAGAAATTTAAAGAAGCATAAATATCAAATATCTCCTACGAGAGTCTTTTTAGAGTAGGATATATTTATAAATGTACATAAGAAAAAATGTTTTTAAAAAGAATTTATTGTAACATCAGCTTTTCCTCTAGGCTGCAAACAACATTGCAATTTTAACTTTCTCTTTTAGCTATTACAGCCTGTATCAAGATTTCAGCACCCCAGAATTTCAGGTTACATTTAGAATTTGTAAACCCTTTTAAAAAGTGAACTTATATTTAACCATGCCAGAGCCTTGTTTTTCAGTTAATTTCAGTGTCTGGATTCAGAACTTGTAGATCAAGAGTTATGAATTTTTAAAGAGTTTAAACTTTCTAGAAACTTTAAAAAAAAAAAATCTATCAGAGGCTTGAATGAAATTCAAATTTAATGAATTAAAAATGATGCAGCGAGATGGGATGGAGAAGTAGAAGGACGTTTGTTTATAATCAATATCTCTTTATTACAGGGACTCCACTTTCATCAATACAAAGGCCTGTACTTAAAAGACAAGCACGGGTAGATTATAGTCTTGATACAACAGAAGACCCCTGGGTTAAAATATCTGACTGCATAAAAAGCTTATTTAATCCTACCATGAGTGAAAACAACGTCCACTTAGATTTGCAACCTGGCATAGACAAAACCAAAGACAATCAAAATCGGAGCAGCTCAGAGACAGTTCTGAAGAAATCAGAATCAGAATTAGTCGGTTCCAAAGTGCTAAAATCAGATGAAAATGACAGCGTGAAAAAGGGTCCTCCTGTTGCACCTAAGCCCACCTGGTTCCGCCAAAGTCTGAAAGGACTGAGGAAAGCAAATTCAGATCTAAAGCCACAGGCAGATCAAAGTCCGCCCAACCATGACAGTATTTCCAGCAAAAAACTGCAATCCAGCTTATCCCGTGTGTCTCCTGGAGGATCGTCAATAAAACAAAGAATAAGCTCATTTGAATCCTTGAGTGCTCCACAGTCACCTGAAAAAACCCCCCGAAGGCTGAGCCTAAAACCATCGGTCCAGAAAGAACCTTCTCCCACTGCAGCAGGGGCAGAGGCAGCTCCAGGCTGCTCAAACCAACCCTTCCTCCAAGGTTGTGAAAACAGCCAACAACAACCACCCGTGGCCACGGCTACAAAGAGCCTGGACAGATCTTCCTCTCGCAGGGAGGGCATTGCAACCAGCTCAGAGAAAAGCAGCAACGCCAGCACTGAAAATTCATCAAGTCTCTTAACTCCAGCAGCCATTGCAAACTCCCATCTCGTGTCAGTAGCAAAAGCACACAGCCTAAGGTCACGGAGCTTCCCACTCACTGCTGCCCAGGCTTGTGAGATAATGAAGCCATATGATGAGAAGTGCAGCAAAATCTACTCCATCAGCAGCCAGGTGTCATCTGCTTTAATGAAATCGTTGCTTTGCCTTCCTCAGTCCCCAGCCTCTTCTGGAAACAGCGCATGGGAAACTCTGGACGCGGTGTCTCAGTCCTCCATGGAGGAGGATGGGAATTCCATCTCACCTGCAAGTGAGAATCACCACCTGGACACTGGGTTTTCCCTCAAGTAAGATACCATATTTAAAACTCAGATTTACAGACCAGCACTGGTGAGCAGCTGTGCTGATCTGCTGACAGATTAAAGTTCTAAGGTAGCAGCACACAGAAGTAAAGCATAGACTAAATTAAGAACTTTTTAGAGCATGAAGGTTAAATGACTCACATGACTGTTAATTTTGTTTTTAATTTGTATTATATATGCACATGCATATTTCAAGCATCCTCCTATTTAAAGAGCAGTATTTCTAGTATCTCTGTGATAAAGCAGATTTAAGTGTCTTTGCCTGAGGACATGAGATTATTCTTATTCTTTTATGCAATGGATTCTACTTCTTTTAAGTTAACACGATTAGTTTCCATTTGCCCATATTTATAATAGTTGTAGGAGTTACCACCCCAATTACATGCTAATGAGATGAAAAGATGACTGCTCCAAAACCGCCTTTTGCTTTAGTGGGTATGTTCTTTCATAGCTCAACTTTTCCTTTTTGTTCTTGTCACAATGGGACAGCCTCTCCGAGCTCAGAGAATACACGGTGAGCCTGGCAGACAAAGGGAAGGAGGAAGACAAACAGGAACATGGCTCACCTCAAGCATCCGCTGTGGCAGGGCAGTCAGTCATCTCTCTGCTTTCCCCCGAGGAGCTGGCAAAGCTTATAGAGGAAGTCAAAGCCCTGGACGAAGAAACCTTAAAGGTAAACCTGCTTTTTCTTTTTGTGCATGGTTTTCGGAAAGCTGTAGAGTGAATGTGTCTGGTTAATCTTTGCAACTTAATATTATGCTTATGCCAATAAGTCTCACTATAAAATGCACAATAGAGAAAAAGAAAACATGCTGAATCTCCAATCGTGACATAACTTTTGGGAAGTTCTTGACTTTATTCCTTTCTCTGCCTAGGAATTTGATGATATTCATGTTACAGTTTTGCATAAAGAAGAAGATACTGGGCTTGGATTCAGCCTGGCAGGGGGCACTGATCTAGAAAACAAAGTGGTAACAGTAAGTAGGATCTTTTAAAAAATATTCCCAAATCAACGCTCTGTTTAAAAATACATACCTTCCTGGTTTTCTACTACAGTGTTTGGCTTTCAGATAATCAAAGCAGGCAGCTGTATTGATAGGGTTGGAAGGACCATAGTCTTAAGAGGTGAAAACAGGTTCCTTCTGCCTCTCCAGGTGTCTGACAAGCAGTGCCCTGCTTCCTTGGGCACCTCCTCCCCAACAGCTCTGAAAGCCGAGGCAGAACACACAGCCCTTGGCAGGAAATAACCAACATCTCACCCACGTGCTCATAGAAGGCCATGCAGGGTGGTCTGGGGGAATGGAGTGGGTGAATACACTTCAGGGGTCTGGAAGTTAGGGATAAAACTTCACACCTCCTTCCTCCCATGAGCAGAGCAGCGAGAGGGTCAGGAAGTAGCATAGCAAGGTACATACCTTGTACCACGGGCACCATCTGGTACCAGGGCCAAACTGCTTCCCTGGCTGCTTGAGGAGGGATGTGCTCAGGAAAACTTCTCCATGCAAATTTATTCAGTCCTCAGTCCTGAAACGTGGTAGAAGCAATTTGTTCCTGGCAAAGAATTAAAAATGCACACGGTGTAAAGCATTAACCGAGTGATTTAGTGACTTGTTCTTTTTTCCTCTTCCCTTCTGTGTGTGTGTGCTGACTGGGCTCGTCAATAGGTTCACAAAGTGTTTCCCAACGGACTGGCCTATCAGGAAGGAACCATTCAGAAAGGAGATGAAGTACTCTCCATTAATGGAAAGTCTCTCAAAGGTGCAACTCACAGTGACGCCTCAGCAATCATGCGACAGGCCCGACAACCCAGACAGGCTGTTGTTGTCACCAGGAAACCTAAAGATGGAGAAAAAAATCTCAATGTTTCAATCAGCTCTAGTACATCTTCGGTAGCAAGTGATGCCTCACAAGAGTCTGGTAAGTGTAGTGGTATTATCTTGCAGCCCCCACCTGATGAGTTTTTACTCATCACCTGAAATCCAGATGTTCATAAAACCAGCATTGGCTGCATAAATCTGTGAACCGTGATTAAAGACAGCACAGTTAATAAAACATTCCTGAAATAGACTTTTGAAATAACTTGATTGAAAGGGGAAATAATTAATGGATTTCTAAAATAAAAGAACTCCCGAAAAAAACCCAAGCAAATGTGATTCTCTACGTGAATTTCTGTAGAAGTACAAAGATGGTTATTGTAGCAACACATCTAATTGGAGGTATAATGACAACTCAGAGAACAGCGATTCTTTATTCTAATATTGTTACAAGACTTGTTCTCCATGAAAGAGAATTTCAGTTTGAACAAACAGTGTGCTATTGTTTGATATAAGCAGGTGGCTACATCTGAAACACAGCAAGGTCAGAGTTTTGCAGAATATTTCACTTTCAGAATAGTTTTGCATTTTGTTTTTGTTTCGGTCTTTTTTCTAAAGCATGATCTGGAGATCTGTAGCTTTATTTCCATACTGCCAATTAGCAGCCTTGTAGTCAATAACAACTTCATAACTAACATGAAGTCAAATATTTACCTTAGATTTTGTTCATTTAACAGATTTTTATAATTCTA
>QWTY01040698.1:0-11684 GCA_008033365.1 Pseudorectes ferrugineus | reverse complement strand
GGGCGATATGGGATACACACCATACCCCAAGACAGTGGGGCAGGAAAAGATGTTATTTTCTATTAGACGTCATAGTAACTAGGGAAGGGCAGTCCTTATAATACAAAAGAACATCTGATATTTCAATCTGTACTACCTGATCACCATTCAGAAAATTGAAATAAATTCCTTTAAGTAATACAGCCATGATATATAATGAATTACACTAATATGAATATTAATGTGCAACAGTAAGCCAGTTAATTTTAAAACATAATGATAAATGTTATTCTTTTGAGACTCTGGGAACAAAATGGAGTTTCCCCAAAACATATTTGTAATTGTGGTATATACAGACTTTAGAAAACTGAAACATCCTAAGTGCATGTAAGGAATACCTAATTATACATTCTTTGTGGCCATCACTTAAAAGTTGGGGTGTAATTGTATCCTGTTCGCTCATTAATGATGTAGGTATTTGAAAATCAATCAATGAATGGTCAAAATCTGGGAAAAGCAGTGCCCTTGGCACATGGAGATGTGTGTCATCACTCCTGGGTTTTGGTGAGTGCACATGGGCTTGTCGTGTGTTGGGAGCCATCTGTAAAGCAGGGTTGTGTTTCTAGGATTAAACTACACAAACTTAGTAAACTCATTGTCATATGCTTTGGTACCACCTGTGTGTTTTTATGTACACTAAGCCTCCTGCCACTTTTTTGTCACTTCAGCTGGATTCCCCATGCTGCCTCTAGTAGAGGCACCCCAGGTAAATATTCCTGCTCTTGTCATGACTTCTGTCATTTGATGTTCCTGGTGTCCCTTTTGGCTTTGACTGTTTTTTTGGGAATTTCAGAATTTACCAGGGTTCAGTCACTGCTCCTTTGCAGTTTGATACTCTAGTTAAGCCCTTCAGTAGCACCAGTTTTGTCTCTCTTTCTGTCAAGAAAGTTCCTTCTTCCATGAGCTGGTGCTTTGTTTTCAAGCTCATCCTGTGTGAATCAGCAGGCTTTCCCTCTGGAAACCTGTTTTAGTACTACATTTCCTTGTTCCCTCTTAGGAGACTCCATTACTTCAGATCCAGCTTCTTCATGGACAAAGTAAATTTAATGAACAGTAAGATTTTACCTGGTGAAAAAAATTGGTTTTGGTAGGAAAGAAATGACCAGTTTATAGTGAAGTCTGTTCCTTTCCTTAGCATATGTGTGGGTGTCTGGATGATAAAACTGAAATCTTATATCATATTTGATAAACTTATGCATGTATTGATTACATGGACAGAATTAGAAACTAATTCTGTATAAATAGGCAAAGACAATTTTATAATAATTTGTCTGTTGTTGTGGAGCTGTTTCTTGGTAGATGTTCTTAATGGTTTCGTACTCCCGTAGTTAATCCTCGTGTCACCAGTGCTGTCATTGTTGCAGTTTTATCTTGCAGTGTGTGGATTGTTTTCATAAGCAAATCAGAAATCAGAAAAGAGAACTACTATGGTATTTGTGTTTTCTTTTTTTTTTTTTTAATTTCTCTAGTTACCAACCCAAGCAAATACATTTCATTGGTGAATTTTTTTCTTCCCCTTCAGTTTGTGCATACAAGATGAAACCGTTGGAGACCAGAACTATAGGATTACTTATTTAAAAAACAACATGGCAAATAATTTTTTGTTCTCCTCATTCTTTGGTTTTCCAATATTTTTCCCCCCACATCTCTCTCCTGAAAAAGGAAAGAAACAAAAACCTTCCTGTCCAGACTGGTGGTTATCCAGTGAAGTTCTTGTATTTCTCTTCTTAGAGAAACAATTTTAGCTCGAGTACATTTATTAATTTTCAATCTTTAGCTTTCTCTGCCATCATGCCTTCTGGCTACTGTGATCAAATCTTACATAGGAATTATAAATCATACATAGAGCGCCTCCAAAGTGGTAAACAACAACAAAAAAGGCAGCTTTATAATACTTTGGAGCAGAGTAACAGTTTAGATATTTCAAAATAAACATGCAAAAATTACACATGATATAAATGTATATTTTCCATTCAGGAAACTGAGTTGATAGCATATCATCTACAAAGTAATAGATCTACTTCCAGATTAATTGTTTAAAAAAAGCTGCACATTTGTTAGGCACTTCCACTGTATTTCTCCTTAGTTGTTATTTTAAGGACCTTAAAAAATGCCAATATCAAAACCCACCAGTTTTAATCAGACTAAACAGTTCAGTCTTCCTTTCCTGTAGTCATTATAAAATCTTAATTTGTTTGAGAAAGGGCAAAGTGGCCTTTATTAATTTGGTCAGTGCTCAGGGTCATTCTTGTCAGCTGAATAAACATGAAAAGAAAAATATATTTATCTCCTAGTGGCTTTTCTTGGAATTTGAGTGGGGATGTTGCACTATTCATTCCAGAGCAAAACAGGTCAACTGTCTTAAATATCCCTTTCTTTCCCACAAATCCAAAAGTACTGAGAAATCACGTTCCTGAAAATTAAATTAAGTACTGGATTTCCTATTAGTTGTGCAACAAGCTTAAGTCTGCAAAAATAAAATAAGCTCTACCTTCTGAATTTGTCTTGTAATCGGGTACTACTGTTCCAGTTAATGAAAAGTTAAAATACATCAAAGTGGTAAATTCCTGTGGCTTTTAAAATCTGATCTCACTTGCAGAAGTAAGTAAACCCAGAGATCAAAGAGAACTGTCATACATTGATCTTTCTTTCTGAGGCTCTGCTTTTATAAATCCATAATGTTATAGAATGGGAAATGCAAAGCAAAACGTATCCCCTAGATGCACATTAGCTTCAGTTGTGCTCGTAAGAGTGATTGGAAACCTGCTCTCTCTCTGTGAGTCATTGTCTTAGGTGATCTGCAAAGGTGTCATTTTTATTTTTTTTCCTTCTTAACCCTTTCTGGCTCTATTTGTGTTGGTATGTATACATATTTAAGTAAAATCTTACGTGGCCAGCCCCTGCCCCCTCCCCATTCCTTGTTAACAGAAGAATGTCCACTTTTACCCAGGATATATATGTATCAAGGAATAGGTAAGGGGTGATTAACTAACTGCATTAATCTGCAAGTGTGGCCATGTTTTCAAATAATGAATAATTTTGCCATTTCCATGATTAAAATTCAGAGCAGATGATGTAATAGTGAAGATTTGCTAAAGGTACTTGAACATCATGCACAAATCTAGGCCATTTTTAGGGGAGTTTATGATGTAAATTATTATCTTTTTCAGTGTGTATGCAAATTAGCTGCTTCCAGGGGCTGTGTTTCTTCTTTGACTTTGATCTGAAACAAGGAAATACTGATTGAAGTAGAAGAAAAATATTGTATAAAACTTCCGTGCTTAATTCTGCTTTATGCTGCGCATCAATAAGGGTATAGATTTTTTTAAGATTTAAAAATAATATTTTCTGTGCTAATCTCCCTTCCATCTTTCTGTGTAAGACTTCAGGATAAAATTTCTTGAGCAAAAAGCTATTTTGGTAATTCTTTATTACCAAATAATAATGTGGGATTTTTTTTGTTTTTGTTTTCTTGAGGCTTCAATATCAACTGGATTTTTAGGATAGGAATATATATTTGTAAGTGTTTAGATCTGTACCAGAATCCTTTCACCTTGGGTGTTTCAGGTCTTCTGAATTGGCTCTTTAATTTTGAATGACTAAATTCAAAACTTTGAGTGATGGTCAAAGAATCCCAGCTCTTCGCAGCATGAAGGGAGAGGGATTTTGAAGGATGGAAGGAAATTCTCTCTTTGCAAGTTATAGTCTTCTTTCACTTCTCACGTTCTTTGTATTAAGTATTCCAGTCCTTTTTCTCATAAGGAACATTTTTTTGTGTCTTTGATGCTCTGTATCTGTTCAGGTGCTTGCCCTGCCCAGTGTGGCAGCATATTTCAGTATGCTGGCGGTTAACACAAAAGCCAGTGGATGCAAGAGTCACGACTGTGAACAATAAACCACCTTTGTAACCCCAGCAGTGCTGTGTAAACCAGTAAAAGCTCAGGCAATTGCAGTGGTCCTGTTGTCTAAAAATGTTGGCGTAAGGTCCTGACATAGAATTCCTAGGTATTTTCTTGTCTAATTATTTTTTACTAAATCAGACTGAAGTCAAATGGTAAGGCCTGGGAACTGTATTCTGTCAGTTAGGGTCCTGATAATGAATGGGTAGTGTTGTTTTGAGGTAGTGATGCTTTAGTGGCCTATTCTGATAAGTTTCTGGGCACCATGTTAAATTATCTGCAGTATGGACTTCTATATACAGATTTCAGGAGGTTTGTGTCATCTGGACAATATGCGCTTTCCTCTCTTAAGATTTTTGAGCAGGGGTTGATATGAGCAGGTGACTTTCATATTCACTTGGAAAGCAAACAACTTAGGCCTGACTCATGAACGAGCTTGCAGTTGTTAGTAAAAGAGAGCTTTCAGCTTCTCTGCTCTTTTAGACAAGCTGCTATTAAAGGTAGGATAGGACTATTAAGGAATTCATTTTTCATAATGCAAGAGGGAGCCATGGAGATCTTCCCCCAAAAGGGTTGACTCTGGTGCATGAATCCAGTGCTTCAAAACTGTAAAAGAGTAATCAAATAATTTTGTGAAAAAGTTGACTCTTAGTATTTGAAGTTAATCTGTAAAACTTTTATGTTTGCACTTCACAGCTACAAGATAGAATACTGATCTTTAGTTTGCCATATTTGCACCATGGCTTAGCAATTGTAATTTGTTCTATGCTCTATGCTAGCTAAAGTTTATTTCTGGTCTCCTAATATGTAGAGGTGAACCACTGGCACTACTTAAGTCTGTATGATAGTGAAACAAACATGAGGTTGTGTTACTAGACCAGCACACTTGATCAATATGATTTTTCTTTTCTTGACTGTAACTTGAAGTTGTAGAAACTCCCAAAGTGTACTGTACTTTTTGGTTGGTGGAGTACCTAACAGTAAAGCTTGGTCTGTCCAGAAAGTTGATCTTTGTATGCCTGATGGCATATCTCAAAATGCTGGCTGAGCTGTTTCTTAATAAATGAAGCCCTAAGTGTTGTGGCCTTTAAACTGCTGTGAACCTAGGAGAGAGACTAACCATGGACTTTGCTGTCTGAATGCCAAGGTGTCTTCAGCTATCGTGGT
This sequence comes from Pseudorectes ferrugineus, assembly GCA_008033365.1. Classification (NCBI taxonomy): domain Eukaryota; kingdom Metazoa; phylum Chordata; class Aves; order Passeriformes; genus Pseudorectes; species Pseudorectes ferrugineus. The sequence goes on along the minus strand of QWTY01040698.1, from coordinate 6,579 downwards.
GCAGCTATGAAGGTGCAGCAGTTCTTCTTCTCTGGAGAAACTTCAGGTGACCTCTCCAAAAAGTGGGTGAGAATAAAATTTAAAAAATAATTTTTTTCCTAAAACCTTGCAAACTACTTCTGAGTTGGATTTAGGACTTTGGCAATGAAAGAAGGAGGGGCGTGCCTTCAAGATATGGGAAAGGAGCCTTGCTGAATTTCAAGGGTCTTCTTTTCATGTACCAAACCCCCTCATTACTTTTGATATTATCGTTAAGTATTATCTTTCACTTACTGTGATCTGTGTTTTCCCTTACAGAGTCTTCTGAAGACTCTTGGTGAGATGTTGAGGTAGGACCTGATAGCAATACTGCTGTCTCCCTTCTGTTTGCACTACATGTCTTCTCTTTGGGAGGGATGCGGACAGATCCTGCAAAGATCTGGTGGAACAGAGCCTAGTGTAATCCATAGCCTGGGGATGAATATGAGCCTCCTTGAGCTGGTGCTTTGACATAGCATACAATGTAGCATTTCTCCCGATGTTAAATACTGGCTTGAAATGAGAGGAGGAAGTGAGTGGATAAATTTGTCTCTCAGTCTTTCAAGTTTGTATATCTTGGGGGATGCAACTGTCCAGTCAGTGTACTGTCGGAGCTTGGTTTTCCTGCTCTGCTCTGAGACTGTTAGAAGGGAGGGAAAGGTCTGCCTTTCTCTAGTAACCTCAGTTGTGGTAGGCTGTTCAGTGACTTGGTGAACATGTATAGGCTCAGCAGCTGGTAAGGTGTCCAACAGGCTCATGTCCAATTGCCTGTTTTTCATTACTCTTTCATCTTGTCTGGAGAAGCTGCAATCCTTTCCTTTTCTGGAGTCAGATGGCTTTCCAAAATGGAACCAGCTGGAAGAGCTTGCTGCTGTTTGGGCAGTTGTCTTTTAGGTAGAGGCAGAGGAGAATTTTATCAACTGAGACAGTCTTAGGACCCTTAAGATCTTGGTTTAAGAAAGGTTATACTGCTGAATTTAATGGAGACATTCTGCTGATCAGGCACATTGGGATTTTTCTGTCAACATCATCACATTTCATCTAAACATTTTTGTGATTGGGCCGTCAGCTGTCTTAGAGGACCATTCTCTTAGTAGTGATGTTAACTGCACATGCTGCTGTTGTGAAGACACACATCCATCTGTTGGCTGGCAGGGACTGCAGCCTCACATGTTGAACATGTCAGGATATCTTTCAGCAGTCTGTTCCTGAATATTTCCAGAACCTTAACTAAATGAGGAGAATGGGACAGAAATCTGAGATCAGATTTCTACTTTATGCTTCATTATAAAAATAAGTGTTTTACAGGCAGTGCATAACGAGCTGCATACCCTGAGGTCATTGTTCTGGAGATAAAACACCCAGCAGTGCCAGTCATCTTACGGGAGCAGTAAAGAGAAGCACATCTGCAATACAAACTAGAGAATAATGAAGACTCAAATGGTAATATGAAAGTATAAAAAAAGTATTAAACATTAGGAGGTTTGCATCGCTTCATTCCTGATTCTTCGTTGCCTAACAGTGGCCTCGAGCTGCTTCCTTTCTTGTACTTAGACCAGTAAATTAATTTAACTTCTGTAGTTATGGAAAGTAGCATCCACTGTAGAAGCATAGTGGCTACTTGTGAAGATACATGCCAAAGAGCTTGGATGCAGTAGTGGATCCTGACTGAAACTAAGATGCCTGTAAAGGGGACAGATGAGCTTGAATCAGGCAGGCAGGCAGAGGACAGAATTGCCTTTTCCCTGTTCTTGCTGATTCCTCTTTGCTTCCTCCAGGCAGCAGGGAAGTTTCTGCCCTGCCTACCACTTTGGGGAAGGTATGAGTATGGAAACTCTGAACCAGGAGCCTGAGCTAAGGTGTGAGGAACTTCTAAAGATTACTATTTTTATGAAATGCTGTTACAGAGAAAATATTTGTGTTAGTTTTGGTTTGCTGCTTGAGTCAGGATTTCTACCAGTACTGTATTTCTTAATAAGGCTATAATGTGTGTTTGAAACTACAGCATGGTAGTAGCCTGGAAGAGATTTACAGTCCTTCACATTCTTTAGCAGTCATTCATGGAGAGTCCATTGTTTCATGTTAATCTTGTGTGACCTCCTGGCAATGTAAGATGTGAGACTGTAGGAAAGGCCATTTAATTGATAGTCTTTGTATGGGGCATGAACAACTGTGATGCAGCACCCTAAATCTTGCTGCATGCATATAGTTCTGCATCTTTGCATCTGCAAAAATAGATGAAGCAGTAGTATTATCAGAGAGAGTATGGCTTGGGAATCTAAGTTAACAGCTTAAATATAAAGGATAATTTAGAGTGGTTACATTTCTTCTTAAACAGATATGCTATTTGTGCTAGTTGCTACATGATTTTCTAAAATAAGAATAGGCATGTGTGCACTTTCTATCCATTTTCTTTGTTGGAAGGTTGCTGATTTCATTGTCTTTGGACAGCACAGTGTGTACTTGTTAGAGGAAAGAATTCTGGATGCTATATTCCCTGGACGGGAAAGGACTGTGGAGGTGGTAGTCCTACAGAGTAGATCCCTAACTGAGATCTGGATACCTCGGTTTATGGCACAGTTGGATTCATAAAAAGGGCCTTGAACTGTTTGGTATTGTCCTTCCTGGGGAGGAATGTGCTACAGAAATGTTGCATGGAGTTACTCCCTCCTGAGTGACTTTGATAGAGTATACTGCTGATTGATTAGATACTTGTAGTCTTCAGGAAACCAAATATTAAAGCTGTATTCTGCCAAATCAATTAGATACTTAAACAACATTATTATTATTATTACTATAATTCACAATATGGTCTGTCTTTCCCAAATAGGTAAGGTAACGTTCAAATGTTAGCCAGAATCAGCTTAGTGATTGCTGAAGTACAAATCAATGTGGCATAGCTTTGAGATTCAAAGATGTTTGCCCTCCTGTCCATAAGCTACTTATCGTTACCAATCATTTTTTGAAGTTGCTATGAAAATAAAGATGAGGTCACTAAGAAACCAATTTGTGTATCCCAGTTGCTGTGCTTTACCTACATTTTTATTCTAAATTCCAAGAGGGAATGTATCAGTCACGGTTTAACCCCAGCTGATCACTAAGTACCACGCAGCTGCTCACTCACTCCACACTGTCCTAGTGGGATGGTGGGGGAGAATTGGAGAAAAGTAAAACACGTGGGTTGAGGTAAGAACAGTTTAGTAATTGAAATAAAATCAAATATAGTAATAATAATCTTCATCTTGGCTTAAGATGATTCAATGTTTTTCTTTTTTGTGAAATAGTTCTATTAAATAACTTTTAAATTCAGTATTAAAGATGTCCAGTTAATACAGCAGTTGAACATCACTAAAAAACTGGGTTAACTCCCACAGTGATATGTAGTCACACAAGTCATAAATTTCAAAGCTTTTAGCATGGCATGTTTTTCCTTAAGGAATCTCGTTAGTATGGCTTACCAAGATTGTTTTATTTGAATTTCAGGCTATGGTTTAGTGAATTACTGCTATCTATCAGAATCAAAGAAACCAACTAAAATGAAGTGAAACTGTACTGTACGTGATAAAGATATATCCAAAGGAGATTCTATTTGTATATATAGATGAAACTAAAAAAGTGTTCATGATGTCATGTTAGATTATTCCAAATTGCTTCTCCTTATACTTGAGAGAGCCTGAAAAATTAGATCATGTGGTTTAAGAAAGAAGTTGTCTTGGGCCTTCTTTGTATGTATGGCATGTTTGGTGCCAACATGTCAACTTTTTGAATGAAAAAATGGTTGGTTTCCAGACAGCTTTGGCTCTGTATCTCATCATTTTATTAGCCTTTTCATCCCTTATGCTGGCTTTCAGTACTTTTAAATAAAATGTTCATTTTTCAAATCTGTGCTGTTACGTGTTTTAGAAACTTCAGGTTCTAAACCATAGAAAAGACAGTATCTTTGCCCCCTAATAGCTTTAATTAGTTTTCAGATTTTGAAATGGTAAAAATGCTTCTGTATTTTGAAGCCACTGTGTAGAATTGCTCTAGCTGATAATCTCTGTAACTGTACACAGATTAAAGGACTGTGTGTGATTTAAAATTTCTGACATTGACTTAGACAACTTCTTTTGTTTTTTGAAAGATGTATTTCATTATTTTGAATAAGAAGATGTAACCCTAAGAATACAGGATGATGTATGATGCTTACTTGAAATGAGTGCACGAAGCTGATTTACAAGTCAATTAAAAGTCCAGCTGCCTTACAGGCAAGAGATATCGAGTAGTCCCTGATAACAGAAGGTGATCGACAGCGGTCCCTTTTCACTAGTGGAAAGTGCAAAGAAAGTTGAAGTAAGACCCTAACACAGTGTGAAACATCATGGGTAGAATTGTACTTCATTTTTTACTGAATCAGGTTACTTTAGGAAAATATTGTTATAAAACCCTTCTCATTGAGAGGTTGCTACCATCTTGCAGACATTGTAGTACTTCTGTGCTGAGTCCTACAATGTAGACATTTAAAAGAAACTTGCATTAAATTACTTATGAGATTCATGGTGATACCAATCAACTGCTATAATTTACAAGGATTAGTTGTATAATTTAGTATACGACTAATCCTTGTAATTTAGAGAGTTTTAAGTCATACTGAACTTCTAAGGAACTGTGTGTAAATCTCTGAGGTGATATGATCTATAAATAAATCTCTAAAAGCCATACATCTTCTTTTGCTGTTGATTTTAGATTTTCTGTATGAGGCTGAAGAAACCATAGCAGCTCTAAACAGTTCATAAAAAATGCAGTTGTTTAGATTTGGATGCTTTTTACATGTCCGTTTTGTGGTTCCCTACACATATATACTAATGTCTTTCAGATAATATATAGTGTTCTTTCAGATAAAATGTGTGATACATTCTGCTATCTTTTCCTTGCCTAATGGGACTTAATATAGGAATCTAAGTAGAGATCTTTTCTTCTCTCAGCCATCAATATAATTGTTTTAAATAGCTGCTTGTTTAATTGGAAAAGCCTGCATAAAAAAGACAGGATGAGTAAGGGTAAGTCTACTTAATAAGTGTAGGTTTTACAATGGGGCTGTTTAGAATGTATGGACAGTTACTTGCTTAGATTACATAAAGAATTAAATAGAGGGGTGGAGTATTTAAAATGATCCAGTGTCACCTGTCTGGTTACATTCTCACATGGTCTTCATGGTTTTTCTTAATTGTAGTACTCCTTAAAGTCATCAGACTAAAAAAGAATAAAAATCTTTCTTAGGCCGAATAGTGTTAATAATCCCTTCTGGTAATGATAGACCTGGGTAAATTGTCTGAGACTGACAAATGGCAGCTTAGAGATGATTTGAAATGCAGTGGAGGCACTTAAAATTACAAACATGGTTCTTGAGTATTATCCTTAACTAAAAATCTCTGCCAAATGCAAATTGGATTGTGCACCCTTGCACCCAGATATTCTTACCCTTCTGATATTTTTTCTGCTAATTTTGCCGGTGAGGCTAAAGGAGAAGTATCCCAATCTCTGAATTCTCTGTTAGATGATGAGGGCAAAACTATAAAGCTATCAAATAAATGCCTTATTCTAGTTCACTTTCAAACGAGTTCAGGAAAAGGGTTTTTCATGGTAGCTATTGTTCGGTAACTGTGCGTGCTGTCTTTCTCAGCACTGAACGGGAAGAAAGAGATCAAAAAGCCCTTGTCTGCAAGGTCTCTTGTGGCGAAGCTGCATTATTTAAAAACTTAGGAGTGTGTTAAAGGCAAACTCAGGAAAAACCTGCATTTTCTGGATGTGTCTCTGCTGCTTGTTAAGCTTAATTTAAAAATATGAGGAGATACACCTACCGGTAATTATCACTAATTTGTGCTCAAGTTCACACATGCACATCACTGGTACATTGATCAAGTAAAGCGTTTCTTTTCTCAATCAGACTGTAAATTAACAATGCAATCCCTTCACATAAATAATCTTGCTTTCATCCTGCATTGATTTATGGATCAACTTCAGCTCCATTACATGCTGAGAACCTTTTACTCCAAGCTCATTTCATCATGGGTTTCTCTCTTTTGTTTTGTACCTGCCTTGCATAAATGTGTTGTGATTGCCTTTGATATGTTATTCCTAATGAAAGTGATGCTGAATTCAAAGCTTTATGTGGTAAAATGGATTATTTAGTATTTTAATGGTCTAAATACAGAATAATAAATTGAAAATAATTTTTTTAATGTATTATGTGTGAAGATTATATCACCCATTTTTATGAGTGCTGAGATCCAGTTTAAACCTAGAAGAGCAAAGAAAATTAAGTCTCTATGTATAAACTGGAAAGAACTTAGAAGGTTCAAAATACGTTCAAAAAACGAGATTAAAACCAAACGAAGTTAGATGTTGGTGCCAAAAAATTGGTATGTTTTATTTAATAGTAAAAGAGGCAAAGAGAAGGAAAGAGAAAAGAAGCAAAGAAAGAAATAGAGAAAGAAGTGTGCGTGGGGACAGGGAGAGGTGACAGGGGTTAGGTGGAAGCATATCACCCATCCGAGGGTCCCGACGATGTCTCGTTGCTCC
>QWTY01040697.1:6989-17005 GCA_008033365.1 Pseudorectes ferrugineus | reverse complement strand
CTCTCTATCCTTGCACTGTTTGCCATTCTCAAGGTGCAAAGCCCAGGCTCTGTGGAACCCCTTTTCCTGCTGCGTGCTGGAATCAGGCCATCACATGCGTCCACAGTGCCTTATCTCTCCATGTTAAATGGAAATTGCACAATCTAATCCCCAAACTTCTTTTTAGTAATTTCTGAAAAAAAAAAAAAAAAACCAGAATGACTAGACACACAGATGTTCTATAATCATCTAGTGCCTTCTACCAAGAAATTTAAACTGTTGGAAATCTATAAGTTATTTAAAGGAGTATTAAAAAGAATAGCTTAACTGGGTTTGAGAGAACCTCTGATCCCTTATGAATAAAATTCAGTTTTATTCAGTGTCTGTAATTACTCCGGAAAATTTAGGATTATGTTGAATAGTACTGTATTTGAGACACCAAGCACCAGGAAAGTTATATTTGACAAAAGATGACTTGAAAAGTGGGTACTAAAATCTCAAATTGGTGCAAACGATCAGCAATGGGAAGTGCCTACCACAAAGAGTCAGACCTTCCTGAACTGCACGGGGAATAAGACAGGTGAACTTACAAGCCTGGAAAAAGTACTCAGTCCTTTACTGATAAAAAAGTTACCAAGAAATTTGTAATTACAAAGTCTTTCTTCCATCCATGCAAGTCCCCCATAATGATTTCTTTTAGATTGTTTAACAATATTAATAGAATATTTTCTGCAACCTGCACTGCCAATTCAGCTTGCTTAGAAATGATACTTTTACTCCATCCCCTTAAATAACCAAAGCATGTTAAGTTTCATCAAGTCATAATAAGAGCTTTGAATTTAGATTTTGTCAAGAATTAATACATATTTTAATTAAACAAACAAACAAACCCACCCACAAGACTGCTGCCTTCAGAGAACCTTAATTCTCAGCTTGTTTTGGAAATAACAACACAGGAATACTTAAAAATCTAAAATGCTGATGCAACCCTTTGAAAGCATTGCTTTTGAGGGAAACAAGCTGCAGTTTTAAGAAACTTCTTATGTGAGGTTTAAAGGCTTTTTGATTATAAAAGGGAGTCATTCCTGGTAAATAAATTGGGGGACAGGGGGGTAGAATAGTGGTAAATCTGGCTTTGAATTGTGGTATTAACTGGGTAAACAAACAGTCCTGTAACTAATAGGCTGTATATTTGAGTCTACTTAAGGTGATAGGTCATTGAAAGCAAAATTGAGATTAAGAGCTATACATAACTTCATACCAGAGGATTTTTAAGCTGTAAAAATTTATCTGAGAAAAAATTAGGGTGAAAGGCTAAGGGTATAAAGTTGTCAGAAGAATTATTAATTCCTTTCTGAGACCAAGAGATAAAGTCTAGAAGACACAGAGAGCATTAGCAAGGGAATTGCAAGTATGATGCAACAAACTCATGGAAGGAAACACAAGTTAAAAGGAAGAGGGAAATTTTGAGATTAGAGAGCAGCTTGTCTCAGATAGCAGGAAATAAGTGTCTTATTGAAGGTCTGGTAGAGGAGCATTAGAGGACAGGGGAGTGTAGTAACTGACAAGCACCATGACAAGATCAGTTAGAAATATGAAGGAAATATTTCTTTACATTAAGGTTCATAATAGTAGCCCTCCCCACCTCAACTTTTATTCCAGAATAATAAGAATACACTTAAAAAACCATGGTGTTTAACATGCCCCACAGCAGGATTTGAGGCTGCATAGAGCTGGGAGGGCAATACCAACATTTGGGGCCAGCTGCTGCACAACACTGCCCTGTTGGACTTGAGGGGAGCCAAACCAGAAAAACTCCCTGTCTACCCTAATAAATCCCTGCCTGCAGATTGTTAACAGAAAGATAGAGCTGCGCATACCCTTAGACCATTTGCAAAGTTGGAAATTGTGAAATTGGTTTGGTTTTTTTTCCCCTGCAAATAGGTGCACTCAGAAAGATAACAAAACTAAAAGGGTCTCTGAAGAGTACTCCCAAGTTGTAAAACTTGCAGGCATAAATCTACTGTCTTTGCCTAACATGCCCAAGGAAAAAGAAAAATATTGGATTTCCTGAGAATTTTTAAAAGGAGGAATACTCCACTGAACACCTCTCCAAAGACAGCTTCCTTCAAAGCTGAAGCACCAGAAGTTATCCACTACATTCCCATACTTGTGCCTGCATTTATTTAGAAGGAAATCTCTATTGCTAACAACCATGATAGGGAAAAAAAAAAATAAGAGAGAAAAAAGAAAGATGAGTCTCGATCACTACAGACCATAGATCTTCACAGAACCAAATCAATTATTTTGAACACACTACGAATGTCTAATCAGAGACAAGAAAAGAGGGAATGGTTTCAAGGAAAGATCAGAGGAAAGGCAAACAAATAAAATGCAAGGTATCCTTCAGGAAGAACTGGGCTAAGGCCAGTATGAGCATTATGACATCCCTGTTATTCTCCAAGATTAAATAAGTGTCCATGACACAACTGACATTGCTTCTCAGTGGATCACCTAAGCCACTTACCAGTTAATTCAACATCTTCCTAGAAGTTAGGCTTGGAACAACAGCAGGAAAACTAATGAATGTTTTATCCTGGTACTGTCTTGAATCAAGATGTTCAAACCTTCTGTCCAATCCATACACCTGCAAATATTTGCATTAATTGAAATTTTCTTCTCATAAGTCTTTCTGCAACCTTAATTCCACTTAATTTTGGGTAAACATTTGCACATTCACTAGGAAACATTGTGGTTAAGTCACAATTATCCAGTTAAAAGCCAGGAAAGACCATCACACCAAGGGATACAGCTCCAGCCAGGTAGCTACACACAAAGCAGGAAGCTTATAACAGAGTGTCTACAATTTACAGAGAGCTACAAATACTCAGAAATTAAAAAACTGTTTGTGGGTAATTGGAAAACAGAAAGAACAGAATACTTCTGTTGACTCACATAAAAGAAGAACATTTCATTTATCTTTCAGCTTCGTTTCAGCACTGAGAAAACAACATTATACTGTTTGCAGTGTTTAGGAATCCCTTACGTCCTGCAGATTGCAGCAAAATCCTCACTATTCTGTGAAGAGCAGTAGAGATCTTCATTTTTTCTATCTCCACCATTTCCTAACACTTTGGATTCTCTAGGCTGCAATGCTATCAGAAAACACTTCAGCTAAACAAGCACATCTTGGTATTATTCTATTTTCTGTCATCTGCTGGTTTTGCTTTTGGGCCACTGTGGTTATCTGTAATGGCAAACAATAACTGTGACATTTTAAGGCATTGAGGTGAACCTGAAGATGGAAAATTACAGGAGATTACTTGAAAGTTAAGATTCCAAATCCTATAACTTTATATTTAGGACAGATCATCTGTGATAGTGAAATATTGGAAGTAGAAGCTTCCATATAGCAAAAACTGACTTGTGGGATTCTCAATATAAAAACTAGTATTTTGATTCCCAGAGGTTAAAATAAGATGGAACCCCTCTTCCTGATATTTCAGTCCATTTTATCTCCTTTCTTTTTCATAATGCAAAAAATAGTTCAGGTAGCATTCACTGAATGAGACAAGAGCAAATATACCCAAAAAGGGAAAAATAGAGAGAAATTATGACATTTATAAAGTGATTGGCTTGGGCAGAAGGGATATAGAGCAAGATCCATTTCACTTAAGCCTCACACAAAGGACCCATAAAGGAAGGAAGGAGTTACAAAGACATGGTTTATTGACTGCTCACCACTGAGACAGAGTTTTCCTGTATAAATTCTTTCTTAGAAGGTTAATTAAAAAAGGGTTAGGGCTGTGATCTGAAAACCCTTTATTCACTAGCATAATCCTTATTCACACAAGGGATTCCATTGATTTCAGTGGACAAGGGATTGCTCATGAGGCTTAAGGTTTGCAGAACTAGACCCTGTGGTTCTGAAGCATTAAAAAATGGGAATGCTTTTGGATAACAATACACACAGTCCAGGCAGAGCAGCACAGCTCAGCCTGAGCGCAGGAGCAATATGGAGCTGTGCTAGGGGCTAGCTTTCATTACAGATGACAGCACAAATGGATGGCAGTTACATTAAAAACCTGCATGTATAAATACATGGTACAGAAAAATCATTCAATAGTTTAGACTTGGTTTAGTACCCAGAGCATACATCAACATGCCAAAGTAGCACCCGTTTGTCCAGAGCACTGCTTGTGTTTCTGTGCCAAGCTCAGGGTGAAAGCACTACCTGGGGCTCCAGTGGGCACCACTGCACATTCCACACTGCAGAGATGGAGCCTAAATGCATCAGCTCCTCTTAAACTCACCACGAATTTCCATAGCACCAGGATCAGCAGCAAACACAGCTGGAGCCCTCCACAAATACATCTGATCTTAAACTCATATCTAATATCCTGTTTATAGCCCACTCTGTCCCCCAACCTGCTTCTTTGCCTTGCCTTGTTCTGCCTCTTTGTTCCTTTACAGATGCCAGCTGGAAAATTTACAAAAGCTGTTAAAGTCATCTCTATTCATCACGTACATGCTCCATACAGTTATTCCGTACATCATTAGTGGGAAAAACAGGAACATAAGAAAATACTTTGTGTATGTGTGAAATGTGGGACGACACTTCTTAGCAAAATTAAAGGATTAACCAAAGCAGGAATGCTGTATCTTAAACACAGGCACTACTAGCAACATTAGAAAAATAGAATTTGGAGGAATCAGAGGATTCATTAAATGAAAACTATTTTTGAGAAGGCCAAGGCCTTATATAAAGTAGGCCCTTTACAAACATCAGCTCAATCTATGCCACAACCAGAAGAACACTGTGATGCTTTTTTTTAGAAATTCCATAAAGTTATAGGGAGAGGAAATCACTGGCAGTATTATCAAAATAAGAGTGCACAGGTAACTATATACAGAAGACTCCCAAACAGAAGGTACTTATTTAACAGACACAAGAAACAGAGATCCAATTCCCTTCCAGGATAACACAGGAATATCAGGGGGCAGACTACTTCCACCAATATAAGCATCATTAAAAAAAAAAAAAAAACAACTCAAAAAATATCATAACATGGTTTTCCTTCAAACCTCCTCATATTTATGTATAACAACAAATAAAAGAGAAAGAAAAGGATCACTCTGTGGTTCAGGAAAGGTGCTGCAGGCCACAGCATAGGAAATCTTATCATACCTTTTGCAGCCTGCTCCGAGGAATGCTTCAAACACAGAAGGGTGATCAATAAATCCGCAGGAAAGTTAAGCCAAGAGCACTCAAAGCCTTCACACCTCTGTAGCCGGCATCACACCCATCCTTTGGTAGCAGGATGCTCCAACACACAGCCAAGGATTTACTGCAGCACCTACACAGGCACCCCCTGCTTCTGATCAGCCAGCACTTAACCATGAGCATGAGGAGAAACACAGGTGTGGAGCCTTCCCTAACGACCTCAGCTTTAGGGGATCTGTGGTGAGTGACCTCCTGAATCAGAGGTTCCAGGTGTTGGCTAGTCCTGGTGGAATTCACTCCCCCACAGTTTTGTCTATTCACTTCTTGAACCCATCAAGCTTTCAGCATCCACAGTATCTGTTAGCAATGAGTTCCACATTTTAATTAAGCTTTGTGAAAACAGTTACTTCCTCCTGTTCCTTTTTTGTTGGATTTTATTTTTGAGCTGCCTACCTGAAAAGTTCACAAGGTGCCCCATATCATGAAAACAAGGAGCAAACAGCAAGGAGCTACAGCAAGGCCAGAGACGGGCAGGAAAGCTACTGCATAGGGAGCACCATGGCACTTCCTGGGGCAAAGGAGCTTCCTCCTGGGAAAGGAGCTATGGCAGGCACAGAATACAAGATTATAAAAGCAGTGCTATGTGGAGGAGGCAATAAGGATCACTTGTTTTTTCTCTTGAGATTAGGGTCAGACTAAGGAGGCAATGTTATTTTACATTCACAACTGTTGGCAAGTATATTGTCTTTATATGGCCACAACTGAGGAAAAAGTGTGATTGGCTACTTAGATTTTCTAGCTCTAGGAATAATCAAAGGCTAGGCATATGCTTTATCATTTAAAAAAAAAAATGGTGGTGCAAATATTTATTTATCCAAAGAGAAGGTTTAGGTGCAACAAGCATAGGTTTTAAGAACTGGTGGGAAAGCTTTTCATTCCAAATAAAACAAAGTATTTGTTGTCAAAATTCAGTATTTTTGGAGTGAGAAATAAGGTGCCAATTTTTATCAGTGAGAGTAGCTAATACCCAGGATAATGACATGTATTTATTACCAGTTAAATGTTAAGTAGAAATGAAATTTTTTTCTAACAGACAGACCTTGGTCAAGTATTAGTATTAAAACAATATCAGGATTTAGAGCAGTGAAATTTTATGGATGGTGTTACAGAAGAGGCCAGAGCAGATAATAATCCTTTCTGGTCTTAAAATATACAATCACGTCCTTTTTCTGTGAATGTATTAAAATAACCTCAGCTCCCAACATGTACATTCACCAATGACAAATCTCCAGTGGAAAAATGTTGATAGCTGCACAGGTGTTAGAATAAAAAATGGCAAAATCTGTTTTCTAGGTGGGAACAGAAGGTGGATTCTGTTGGAGATTTGTTTGATAGTTACGGATACCAGATACAAGAGAGTGTCAGTTAAAGATGACTTGAGCAGATGGATGGCAGAGTGTGTGCACTGTGAAGTGATGTTAATTGAATGGCCTGGGATTTTGTTTAAAAATCTTAAAATGAATAATTGGAAAACAATTAAAGAAGCCACTACAATCTGCAAATTCCAGGGTTGCCAGCTGGCCCAGGAGCTGGGATTGGAGCTACATGAAACATAACTGTGGGGGTTTCCCTGATTTTCACACAAGAAAGCTCAAGATAGACTTTTTTGTGTATTTCTTTAGGAGCATAAGTGACTGTTTTGATGCAAAATAGTTTTTTGTTTTATAATAGTTTACACATTGCCAGGATTTCAAACTATTTTTATTTAGAGTATCACCATTTCTGTAAGCAAAACATTAGACTGCTAGAGCTGAGCTTGCTAAACATTTCATCAGTAAATTTAAATGAATGGGCTGCAGAGATGGAGGCTGCTGTCAGCGACCAGGAAAGGGCTCTGGCAGGGCTGTGAGGGTGACAGACACAGTACCAGATCTGTTGTCCCTGCTGGAAAGAACACTGATTTACACGTGTGTTCAGAGCCATCTGGATTCACAGCACACATGGGGTAGAGTTGAGCTTCGCTGCACAGGTGGCCAGAAGTGATGCACACATAGGAACACTGACCCCAGGTTTTCAGCCAAAAGAGCTAAACAGGAGCTTGGTTTTCCCCTTTTATGTTCTGCTCGTTGAAACCAGTGTTAAGTCAAGCAGTGCACATTTCATGTGCTAATCTTCTTCCTCAGCCTCTCTTTTCCTCCCTAAGTCAGTGCTGGAAAGAAATAGTGTTTTTACTAATAAAATGAGACACAAAATGTAGAAAAAGGGCCAGATGCTCAGCAGTCCTAGGATAGTAGAGTCAGCTTTGCAGAGTTCTCCCTGCATGGTGCTGTGGCTATTACCTGCACTAATCCCTGTAGTGCTCTCTTTCAATGTGCTTAGCACTGGAATCCCAGAGCATCTGGAAATTATTAGAAAGTTTGGTTGATTTGACCTCCTTTCTGGGGCTGGGACCAACTCCTAGCTCATGCCAAGCAAAAATGTGAGGGGAACCAGCCCTGAGTTGTTGTGGTCCTCTTGATCACAGAGCAACTTGCAGTTTGGAAAAGACTCTGGCATAGCCAGGGACCAGGACTGCAGAGGATGGAGATACTCTGTCCCAAAAGATTTACATGACAGCCTTGACACCCATGGGAAACTTCCTTCTGTAAAACGTTTAGGGGCACAAGGTTCTTCAGCTCTGACACTATGATTAATAGTGTTTTGTATCGAAATGCTGAACCCAGACAGACTGAGTGTAAAATGGGTAGTTCAGGGTGTGGTTATTGTACTATTGCTGCGTTTATTGTCAGGGAGCAGCATTCAGAAACCAGTTTGTGGGTGATGGCCCTATTTGGAAAGTTAATTCTGAAGATTGCTGTTCTCAAAAGACAAATTAAGCTTGTTAACCTTCCTTCTCTTCCTTCCTTCCTTTCCTTGTAATGTCAAAGGACAGTATTTGGTTTCCATGTGTCTGATTTTCAAGTGAGCTCTTACCGAGGGCTTTATCACCCTGCACTTACTCCCTGTTCTGACTCCAGGGATGGGGTTACATGTGACATGCCAGGATTTCCTCCCTGTGCAATAGAAAATGCTGGAGATATCTCTGGTACCGCTATGTGGTAGCTATTGAGAAATGGTGACTTTTCTAGTTGGCACTGCTGAAACATCTCACACCTCTGGCAATTCCTGAAGTGCAGCTTCAGCATCAGCTCACTCTGAAATGGTTCCCATTAACCACTTGCCCCAGCTCCTGCCCTGAGTGTATTCTGCAGCAGCTCTCTGCACTGCTTCACAGCATTCCCATCCGGAGCACCTCTGCTTCAGGAGATGCACTTCGGGGACTGCTAAAGCCCTGATGCCTCTAATAGCTCCAGTAAAGAGCAGAGATAATTGTAAGGAAGGGAGAGAGGTACACTGAGTATTCAGGCAGCTCCTGTTCTCTGCAGCTGCCTGGGGGGACACAGTGTGAGGAAGGAAGCTCGGCACAGGTCCTCATCACACCCAGAAAACAGCCCAAAAGCAAACACTCACCTGCTTAGAATGGTACAGCAAGGAGGACAGCATGAAAACTTTGAAATACAAAAAAAACCAATTATCCAAATACTTTGAATCTGAACACTGATGGACTGAATCCCAGTTTGAGTTAACTTTTGTAAATGTTTCTCTTTCTGTTGTAGGCATTGAATTGATTAACAACAGCCCGTAGTGTTTGATGCCACGGTTCCTTCCCCAGCAGCAGTGGAATTGATGTGCTCACCTGTCCCTGGCCAGCTCAGCTCCTGGCCTGGCTCAGAGCTGCCAAAAGCGTGTCTTCACAGAAATATCCCAATCCTTCTTTGTCTGCTTCCCAAATATGTACTTGAAAATGTGCTTACTAGAGGGAGTGTTTACAGAGGATCTAATAAAAGTGCCTGAGACAAGAAACATCAACACTGCCAGTAACCATGGGCTTTCAAACATGCCCTACACCCACAAAAGGGAAGCACATATTGAGAACCTCCAGCAAAAAGGTGATTACAAACTTACAGCAGGAGTTGGGGTTAAAGCCACCCTCTGTCCCCCACAGGCCTCTGAAATGGCTGCACTGGGATGGGGGTGCTTTTAAGCTTCTCAGATGCTTAAATGATATGAATTAGAAACATGCTGCATTTCCTGGAATGTCTTGAGGGTTTGCCAACTTCTTAGCTCTCTTTTCTAGGAAACTCCACTGAAAGCAAAGCAGCTTAATGCTGCTGAAATCCTCTGCTTTTCTGGAAAGCAGATGGTTTTCCAGACAGTGCAGCCATGCCCTGGGCTGCAGGGATACCCTGCAGTGCCATGGCTCCAGGGGTGCTCTCAAGATCCCAGCAGATTCCTCCTTTCTCCAGCCCACACCTGAGTCCCATGAGGTACCTTGCTGGTCCTGACCTTGTTTTGTAAACTCAAATTCTCAGCTGCCCCTTGGGCCTCCATGACAGACTGCTGAAGGTGGCCACTCCCAGAGCCATGGAGCAGGCAGGGATGGTGGGGGGACAGGAAGTATTTAGTCCATCACAGAGTGGTTTGTGTTGTAAGGGACCTTAAAGATTACCTAGTTCCAATCCCCTGACATGCACAGGGATGCCACCCACCAGATCAGGTTGCTCTAAGCACCATCGAACCTGGCCTTGAACACTTCCAGAGATGGAGTATCCACAGTTTCCCTGGGCAACCTGTTCCATTGCCTCACCACCCTCACAGGGAAGAATTTCTTCCCCTTACTAATCTAAACCTCCCCTCTTTCGGTTTAAAGCCATTCCTCCTTGTCCTATCACTCCATGCCCTTATCAAAAGTCCCTCTCCAGCTCTCTGGTAG
>QWTY01040696.1:0-15179 GCA_008033365.1 Pseudorectes ferrugineus | reverse complement strand
GGTGACCCGAACCTGCACATCAGACGGTGCCGTGAGGCCAGGCTGGGCTCAGAGGAGTTTGGTGCAGGCTGCTCACTCCCAAATTAGCTCTGTCTGACCCTTGCCTTCCTCCTGCACGTGTTGTTGTGAGCTCTTTTTATTTGTTAATACTTAAGGTAACTGGTGAGCTCACTTGCCTGCTTGATAAGGTCTCTAGTGCCAGGCAGAGCGTGACTTTCTTCAACCCTCTTCAATTTTCCCTCTGATCCATTCCGCTCTTATATAAAACCTTCAGAACAGAGTACTAAAAGCTATGGACCTTTCTTATCCTTTGCCCATGGGCCTCGAGGCATAGCTACTGGGAATTATTTGTTATATGGACACGTTCCTTTTTCATCTTAATAGAAGTGTACATTTTCTTTTTCTTCCCAAAGATTTCCATTAACAGCCAATAATGCTCGTATAAATTGTTTCCCACAGGGCTGTCTTCCTTGCCAGGACTGAATTATTTAATGTATTCCTGCTTCAGGCAGCAGGAGGATGCACACAGAAATCCCGCAGAACTCAGGGAGGTGTTCTCTGGCGAGCGTGCCCCAGGGAACCCAATGAGTGCACAACCCCAGCCAAAGCCTGTGAGCAGTATATGGAAAACTACTCATGAACACTTGTTAAATCCTCACTTTTAGGCCTCAGGATCATCAAGGCTTCAGAAAAACTTGCAGTGACCCTGTGAAACACACTGGGTAGAAGTAAACTGATAGTGCAGGGAGGGTAGAAAAGGGGAGGTGGAGGCCCATTGCTCCCAGGCCAGCAGTACCGGACCTGCCTTGGCTTGCTGAGGGTGCAGGGATCTGGGCAAGGAGCAGGGACAGCTGCTGTGCAATGCAGCACCTTTGGGGTGCTGGTACTTGCCCCCCATGAGCTGCTGTCCTGGGAGGTGAGGTGCTGGAGGAGGAGGAGGTAAGTGCCAGCCACAGTAGGGCCATGACTTGCTCTCTTAAAGCCTCTGCAGCCCTGCACATCCACCTGGTCCCAGCAAAACCCATCCTGGGACTCTTCCCTCTTCTGCAAGACACCTGTAAGGATTTTTTAGATTACTCATATGCTGGCTGGATTTCATACAATAAGCACACCAGGGTTTATGCCCAGCTTATCCATACAGCTCTGTGCACGGCTACAGCCTTCTGATTTTTTCTTCCCCTTCAAATGTTTCAGGTTTATTACGGTTTCTGCGGGAGAGAGCCATGGCCGGAGAGGCCACCGGGTGGTGCTCTTGGCGCAGAAATGGGGGGCCTAGGGCGCTGCTCTCCACTCGGGATTGAGCTCCGAGTAAAGGTTTGGGCTTGGCTGCAGCAATAATTTACAAATGAACTTTGACACCAACAGCTGTTCCTCTCCAGGATGCACAAAAGTCTCCTGATTTTGAAATTAGTCCAGAAAAAGAATTTTAAATATAGACATCTTCTTACAATGTCTCCTAAAGGGAAAAAAAAAGACCAGTTTTAAGATGGAAATCTTCTTGACATCCCCTCAGCAAAGAGGGTGGTCCTGAGGGTGGCTCTGATGATGCCTCGACTTGTGCACAAGAGAGGACTGGGAGACCAGTTGTGCTAACATAGCTTTTGTTATGTGTACCATAGCTGCCATGGGCAGTGGGTGTGGAAATTTGGTCCTTTTGTTTTAAATCTCCCCAGGGGAAAAATGCAAAGATGCCTTCCTTCTGCCTGCTTCCCTGGGAAGGCTCGCTAGTGTTCTGGTCCCAGGGGTCTGCCCCGGGGAGCTCACACAGTGCTTGTCCCGGTGGGGAGGTCCCAGCAGGGATGGCCCAGCCCTCCCAGCAGCCTGTGCCAGTGCCCAGTTAGACCCCTCGGCTGCCTCTGTGGGAACAGGGCTGACACCTTGAATGTGGTTGCAAAGGTAGTCTTCTCTCCTTCTCCTACTGAGAATCCTTTAAGACTTCCCTGCTGGAAAACTCTACAGCCCTTTTTTTTTCTGGAATTGTTTCCTGTTGCAAACCATGCCTGTAGCAGTCACCTTTTGGCAGCAAATGGCACCCAGTGTTTTTCACAATTTGAAGACTTGGCTGTTTTGGCCACTGTTTCACCCTCACCTCCCATTCAGCTTGTCTGCTTTAGAGACGAAATCCAAGATTCGTGCCCATTGCTGAGATGAGTAGAATTGTTGTCAGTGGTGGGCCATCTGACACCATCAGATCCAAAGAAGGATCCAAACAGAGATGAACAGGGGACAGTCTTGTAAGTCATGTCCCTGAGTGATAAATAGATTGAGGGTGGATGGAGATGCTGGAGATAAAATGTGTTATTTTGTTCTCTATCTTACCGAGCAGTGTGGGCTGTTTGCTTTCCTCTGAGTCAGAGCTGAGGAGCTTTGTTCCTATGCTATACTAAGGTTGACCCATGCTGCTGGAGCTTGGACACTGGTCCTGGACCGGCCATTCCCTATCAGCTGAAACTGCTGGGATAGGCAGGAGTCAGCTGAAATGGGGGCTTGTTGCCAGTTGAGTGTCAGAAGAGGACTTGGGACCTCAGCAACCTCCCTTTCCTCAGCTTTTTTTTTCTGATGTTTTACTTCTGCTAGGGGGAAATACTGAATTTTTATAGCACTTTGCTTCTTCAAGTTCCTGTGCTCAGCTTCTTCTCACAGCCTCCAGCATCCTCATGAGAAGGTGAGGCACCTGGCAGAGCAAAGGCCTCTGAGGTGCTGGCGAGCAATTCTCTTCCTGCTGGCAGCCCAGTATGTGGTCACTACCTTTCATTTTAGGAACGGTACAGGTGCTGCAACAGCACTGGCCTATCCAAATTATTGCATGGAAGCAGCTGCCCCTATATAAAAAAAAAGACCACTGGCACTACTCTTGTAACAGGTGACACTAAAAAAAACCAAACAAGACACCAGAATGAAACACTGGATTGTCTGTATGCAGCCATCCTTTAATGGTTCATCACTGCTCTTAACTGATGAACAGCCAGGGTCTGACAACAAATTTATTTCTTTATTTCCACAATATATTTGGGGAGCCTCAGATATTTATATTCCCCTTGCAACATCCAGTAAAACAATTGCAGCCACCTCTGGTTCCTGATTCTTTGGGCCATGTCAGGAATTCTCCTGGGTTGTTTTAGCCCAAGTTTTGAGACTTGATCGCCCAAGTCATGGACTTCAGCCATTCCACTGCTTCTGTGGGGCAGCACTGAGGGACAGACTGCAGGTCCCTGTCCCACACTGTGTGCAGGACTCAAGCTCTTGAATCTGGGGTTTGAGCCTGTGTCAGAAATGGCCATCACTGGGCTTGGTGGAGTGCACTCTGAAAATGTACATGGATCTGATTTCAAGTCTGTTGAAATAAATCTAAATTTTCATGATGGATGAAAATTTATTCTCCTTCTTGGGTTAAACTGGCCTTCCTCTAGGGCTGTCCTAACAAACAGGCAGGACAGGGAGAAGTAGGTGGTTTCCTTCTGTTATCTGAGCACAAGACTGTGGTGGGGTTGTCCACTTAAAGAGCCCATTAGTATGGAAAGAGGGAAAAGACAAGGAAATCGCCAAGAAGGTGTTGTGGTGTGTGTGCTTGCAGTGCATCCTTCTTTCACAAGAGGTCTCTCTGTTGTCTGCCAAAGCTTGGGAGAGTTGAATTTGCTAATAAAAAGTTCAGCTATGAGGGAGCCCCTCTGCAGATTATTATTGTTTATAAAAAATGTTTTGGGTACATAAAATGGTGCCAGACTGGGACAGGGAAAATGTGTTTTGTACACTACTCTGATCTTCTTTATTTCGTAGACCATCCCTTTTAGCAACATATACCGTTAGAATTGTTGGATTTCAAAATCAAATGGAATTGAAGTGATCATGCTTGGAAAGGAAATAGGTTATGAGATCTACTAGAGCCTCTCCTTCTTATAGTAGATCGAGACTTTCCAGTTCTTGAGGTTAAATGTACTGTTCAGTTGCAACTGAAAAAAAAATTAAATATTTGTCTTATTCCCAGAAAACTGAACCACCAAAATGACAGTGTTGCTGGCTATGCAGCAGCTGAAACTGGTTTGGGTTGTAAAGAGCTCCAAATACACTGCATGCTTTTTCTGTGCCTCTCTGCCTTGTGCTTTGCAGCTAGTTGTAGCCTGTGCCCAAAAGCAGAACCCAGGACCCTGAACCATCAGCATTTCTGGTGGAAACCCTGCACCAGAAGGGGTCTGATGTCAGAGTGAAGAAGTCAGAGGCAGGGATCTGTGACCTGAGGTGGAGCATGGACCATAAGGCTCCTTATGGGTAGCTCTGTTTCTTGTGAACATGCTTGTCTCAAAAATAAGGGGTAAGCAAGGGGAGGCAAAGTTCTGTGAAAGAACCAAGTAAAATGGAAATTCATTTTCTTTATGTTTTCTCTTCTTGTCTGTAGGTGGAATTTGGAGCCCTTGTTGTGCTGGCAGTGCCTGAAGGACAGAGTCCTGTGGGCACTGTCTGACACTGGGGAGTGCTCATGCCCCAGGCCCTGGGGGTGACCTGCATCCCCTGCCAGAGGTGGTCACTGAGCTGGCAAGGAGCTTTGCTCTGGGCTAGCATTGCTTTCTCTTTCCCTGGTGTGAGTTCTACAGCATCTCCTCTGTTTCCTTGGCACTACTGGCTGTTTCTTAGTAAAAGGCACAAGATCTTGGGATTTCTAAACAGGGTGTTGTCTGAGAAATCCTGTGGTGGGCATTAATAGCTGCCTCTGGATGTGGGAGACTGGGTGTGCACAGGTGAGGGATTACACCAGTGGAGTAGCGGCATGAGTAAAAGGACACTTGGGTACTGAAAAGGATCATAATTTCTCTAGTGTGGTGTGTCCTGGACACTAAATGGTCTGACTTGAATTGTTAGTAAATAGTTTGCTTTAAAATAGATTTCCTGTCTAAAACATACTTTTAACAAGAAATTATGCTCTGAAGATGCTCTTGAGAGAGTTGCAGAAGCTGTTCACATGCACAGCTTGAAGGAAAAATTACAAATGAAATGTAATATGCTTTGCAAGGAAAAAAAATGGCTAGAACTCTATGAAACCATGAAGAAAATATGTGTTTGTGCTATAAGTGGTGGCTGCCTGGTCTGAATGTTCAGACCAAGAGAATAAGTGTGAATTTTCTAGATCTGCTGTGCAGATTTTATTCAAAAAGAGGTCATTGCAGCCCCATAAAGTTTGTTAGTAACTGACAGGTAACAGGCATGACTCTGTGTCTGTAGTGGGCTTGGCAATTTGTTGAGCATTTGTGTACATACATAATCTGTGAGAAGTAGGAGGTCCGTCCCTTTTGTTCACCACTGACAGGTGGGTTTGATATCCTGCTTTATAGACCATTTATAGCACTCAGTTAAGTACAAGGAACACATTTTGGAGGGAAGCCTTTTGGAGAGACACTTTTATAGTATTTTTTTTAATGGAAGTGCATCCTAGACTGTAGAGCTTTAGGCCTTAGCTTAATAAAAAATCGTGGGAATAAACAAATTTTGTTGCAGTCCATTACCTGGGGCCTGGTTACACCCTTGAAGAACACAGAGAAGCTTCAGAAGACAAACCAGACACTCCTGTGCTTTCTCGATATTTATCCCTGCCCCTGTGTTGCAGACATTGCTTTGAGCCATGTTTCTTCTGCAGTTTGTTTCCTACACAGAAAAACCCACAAATATTATTGATTCCCACCACATTTCAAATCTTGGTGGATACTCAGTGGATACATTGACTTATGTGTGCAAATTTCTCTCTTCCTTCATTTTTTTTAATGTTAGTTTTATAAATCCCCTGGGAAAAAAACCAAAACCAACCAAAACACTCCAACAAGAACAAAACAAACAAAAAAGTGCCCCACCCCAAAATATTGAGAGCAAGAAACTTACTGAAGGAGAAAAGAAATCTCAACACATAGTTATGAGGCTTGGATCAGCCATACTCACAAGTTCACAAGAATAAAACTTCAGGTTCAGGTCATTTATGTGTGTTAAAAAAAGCTGCCAAGTAGTTTCTGTTAGAGAAAGATCTGATAGCACAAGTTCAGAAAAGGTCTGAATGAGAGCAGTCTGTATTCTCCAGGCATGTTTGAGTTTGGGACTGCATCTGTCTTGCCATGAATGGAGCATAAATGGCAATATGGTTCTGCTTGAACCTCCAGAAACCCCTAAGGTTTATGAAGGTTTTAAAATTTGAGCTCTGGATTTATCTGCTCCCATTTGAAAAGACACCTGAGTTTACATATCTAATCTGACTTCTTTCAGCTCTTAAAAAATAATAAAAAAATTTGGTTTGAAAGGGAATCAAATATAACATTTAAAAACAATGTTCTGGGTTGTTTCTGATTTTACTCTGTCCTATTTGCTAGATAAGCACTTAAATTCTGATGGGGTTGACTCATAAGTTAAAGTTGTAATATGTTGTCCTGTATATCACTCTGGTTATCCTTTATGAGATGGAATGTCACACCTGCCAAAGTGTTAAACATAAAATATTTTTATACGGCCTCTTTTATCTCAAAGCTCTCCATGAAGCACTGAAATGGTGCTCTAAACTTCCAGATGATGGGGACAATTACTGCTGGCTGAGTCATGTTTTCAGAGATGATTAAGCGTTTGGGATTTGGACCCAGAAGCCTGTTCCTCCTCTTAGGTTGTCTCCTGCAGTCAGGCAAATTTCTGGTGTGTTGCAGGGAGCAACTGCTTGGCTCACATGGTTTAAGTGAGATCAGGATCAAAGCACTTATGGGCATCTAGTAAACTAACAATTGGTGAACATCAGTATTAGCAACACAACAGGTAAACAATGAGACTAGATACTTTCAAGATGCTAGTTAGAGTCCATAAATGCCTAAACTTCCTCTTATAACTAACCCTCCTAACTTTCTGGCAATGTTGAACTGAGGTTTACCTGCTGCTGTTACCACTTCTCTCCCCAGTCCTGTAAATATTCGTGCATCTTTCACATTTGATTCCAAGCTGATGCCTTTCCTCAAGTCTCTACAGAATTCTCCATCCATTTCTGTTTGCTCCATCTGATCGTTGTCTTAGGCAAACTCTGTTAACTCTTGTTAATTTTCTCCTGGCAATGTGAATTTTGAGGCAGGCACTCTCTTAGGACAGGGTTCTCAGAACTTTATTTGCAGGCACTGTTGACTCCTGCATCCCTTTCACATCTTCCCTTTCTGTCCAGGTGCAGGTATCTCCATGCTGCTGTAATTTCTGCTTCTTTCTAGAACTGGAAGTAAAAAAAGATCTGTTGATGAAGAATTTTAAAGCACCTAAGTGGCCTAGACACACCGACGCATGTCACTTTGTGAAACTGGGACTCAGGATCCCAAGATGCTATTGAGAAAGCTGCTCCCTGTGATTTTTTCTAAGGATTCTTTCAGCAAAGAGCACCTTGAGTGAAAAATGCTGTGAGCTATTCAGCATACATGTAGAATGTGCAGTTTCAGGTCTTGTAATCTCAGCTGGAGGCCCATCTGCCCATCCCACACGTCAGATCCTAGAGCATTTTACGAAGGAATGTAAAGATGTTGCCCTCAGAAGACAAACAGCTCAGCCTGGCCAGAGTGCTCCCCCTGCTGCTGCTGGTTTGGGGTTAGAGTGATGTAGTGTCCATGTGCATTGTCCTGTGGCTGGAGCTGGGGATTGAGCTGCCTCACTGCAAGCAATGATTCATGAAAATCACTAATGACTGATGGAAAACACTCATGGAAACCACTGTTTCAGGTGGCAGAATGACCACTCATGCACACAGGGAGCCTTGGCCCATGTTCCAGCAGGGATAAGTGCTGGTGCCCAGTTAGTGGTTTAAGTGTCCTTGCATCTTCCTCAGCGCAGCAAGGAACTGTGAGTGAGATGGCTTCCTTACAAAACCACTCGGGCTCCGGCACAGAGTGTTACTGAAGCCTGAGGAACAATCAGGTCCCCAGGCAGCAACACTGTTCTCCTTAAAATTGCTGTCTCCTGCTTTTTGAGAGAGAAGTTAGTGTTTGCAGATTGTCTGTGCAGGTGTGCTTGTTTGCATTTTCATTTCTAGACAGTATGAAGGACACTCTCCCTGCTCTGGGCTCAGGATGCCCTGCCAGAAAAAGCACTGAGCTTTGCAACTTCTTGAGAATATGGAAACAAACAGAATGAGGAGCATAAAAAATGAATTTCCTTTGAAATTCAAATGTCGGGGAAATAAGCACATCTGATATGTGTCAACTTGCCATGCAGAATTGTTTTCTGACAGGATCCGTGGGTCCATGCCTGGAAATTTAATCATAAAAGATACGTATTAAATACACCCAGTATTGATAAAGCTATTTAGACACTAGTTCAATAAATATTAGGCCGCTCTTTTTGGAGTGTATGTTCCGCTAATAAATACGCCTCAAACTCTTTAATTCCTGTGGTGTAGGTCAGGCCTTCAAAGTTATCTATTTTCCTTGAAGCTACTTAGAGTTTTGTTTGTGCTTGAGTGATTCTTTCATTGAATTCAATGCCTGAGATGATGATAAGAGTTCTTAATACCTTTACAAAGAAACTATACTTAAAATCATCCAGTTACTGTGGTTCAGAGAGCCAAGGCTATATTTATCCTGCAATAAACTACTTGGGGGTTATGTAGTTGTGACAAGGCCCTTCCTTGACGGATTTTCCTAATGTTTGTTCTGAGCTTGGGGGGGGGAGCTGCAGGGGATGAGACACCTCCCCGGTGTAAGCATTTTTCCATCCTGCCTTGGACGTGTGGACTCTCCCGTGGTGGGAGCTACTCGTGCTTTGTCTTCCACCAATTTTTCTAATTGCATGGGGAAATTCACAGCTTTGCTTCTTTCTTGGAAAAAATGAAGTTGAGATCCCGAAGAATGGCAAAGGAGCTGTTTTCCTCCAGCCTTAGCACCACAGCTGTGCAACGTCCTCATTGTCCACCTCTTTCCTCCATGTCTTGCTCTCCTTCCCCTGTGGGGTTCGTGACATATGACCTGCTTGTGCAGCTTCCTGGGGTGCACTAATCACAGTGCTGCAGGCACTGTTAGCAGTGCTTCTTGGGAAATGCAAACAACTCACTGGCTAACTCTCTTGTATAGCAAAACCCCAGGAAAACTGTACATGGATGTGGAGAAGGAATACTGATCTGTGAGATACAGAATAAAGCCAGAAAGCAGACAATCTGTTTTCTCTAGAGTAAGCAGCTGAGAACCTGTATGTCTGCCCCAAACTTGAACTGAGCCTAAACATGAAGTGACAGAGCAGTTCAAGTATTTGCCAGCCTTTGTGTTGCTACACTGCTTGGCTAAGTTGCTTTGCAATCCCCAGCCAAAGTTAACAATAATTAAGGGCCTAATCTAGAAGCTGATGGAAATCAATGAATGCTTTCTGTGACTAACAGAGAGGTCCTTTCAGAAGACTTTATTTACTTTTTCACTCACCAGTAGCTCAGCACAAGTAGGGTGTGTGCTTGCATTGGATGTTGCAGGATGGAGATATTACGTCTGGGGTGCCTGGTATCTTCCTGACCCAAGCAAAAGCCATCTCTGCCCATCTCCCTGCTTTCATGGCCTTGTGACTTTGTCCCTTTAATACAGGCTGGGGCATTTTGCAGAGCAGTGATTATATGCTTTCCCTGAGGCTAAACTCAGGATGTGCCATCAGCCCAGACTCTTCTGGAGCTACTAAAGGATTTTAAGCTGATCTGCCTAAAGAAAAACCCAAAACCAAATGCTCCCATTATATCTATGCTATAAGGTGAAAATTTGGTCTGAGGACTGGTTGGAGTAGGTTATTTGCTGGCTATATTTCCAGCTCAAAGCATGCACTCTGTAAGGAGGAAGAGCCAGACCTGGGGTTAGGCTACTCCTGTACCTGGTAAGGTTTAGTCACTTTGACCAATTTTTCCCCTCACTGGGGCTGTTTTGCAGGTAGATGAAAGATGTACAATCCCCTTTTTTCACCAGGACAGAGATGAGCAGAGCCCAAAATCCTCAGTAAAGGGAGTGGCAGAGCTGGAGATGAAACCCAGGAGTCAGACATGCAGGACCAGAGAAGCATCCCTACAGATGGAGGCTCCCATAAATCTGCCATATCTCCGTGTCTTAGGATGTTCAGCCATCACTAACACATTGTGAGGGCTTCTGTCTGCAGAGAGGCCAGTGTCCTGTCCATTGACAGAGCAATTTAACTATTAGGGAAATCTGTATTTGATGGGCAGCTTACTTGTTCTATTAAAATGAATACTTGCAGTACATACAATGACTTGAATTTTGACCTTGATATAAATGACAATTTATGACAATGTGTGTCATGCTGGAGAATAAATCTGAGCTGGGAATGCTCCTTCACAATCACTTCTCCTGGGATACAGGGATTTTCAACATATTCTATTCGTGGCAGTCGATACCCTATTAAGGTGATGGCAAACCTTAGCGACTGTAATTTAGCATCAAGTCTGAAGTGGGGTGACCAATTTGCTTACCTAATGATATAATCAATAGGCACAGAAATGGTGCAAGGGCAAGTCTGTGTTTTTCTGCTTGCTGCTGGCAAGACAAGCAGCAATGTAACTTAATGAATTACATGAACTGCCTGTTGTGTGACTTGAGAGTCATTAAAGATTTAAAAAAAAAAATCACACTTCTCTTGGGAAAGCCGCCAAAGTGTTTTGGAGGGCAGAGCAATGTCTCCAATCAATTACCATTGGCAAACTACCATGTTGGATTTCTTATGATATTTTTGTAAGACATATATATATACGTATTTTTTTCTACCTACCAGTTTTGTTGTCAGTGAGAAACCTGCAGGAAGCTCTCACCTGGCTTTGTCAATGTTGGGAATCTTCCCCGTAGTAGCTAAGCTAGGGGTCAGGGCTTCTACTTTACTCCCATCATTTTATGACTCATTTTGTCAATTTTATTTACCAGTCTTGCCAATTGATTAGTGCCTCCACTTTCCAGTGGTGCCACTTCTATGCCCAGGGAAGCGGGTGAGCTCACAATTCCCACAATCACATCATAGTAGCTGCAGTGCCTCTAACCCATGAGGAGTAAAATCCAGTCTGCTGCATTTGTCCTTGTCCAAATTAAATCAGTGGAGAGGCAGATGAGATTTTGAGGATGCCAGGAAAAGCCCAGACCTTTGACACTGAGTTCCCCAGTCCTCCCATGAATGACTCTTGGTGAGAATGGTTCTGGTGTGTTGGTACAAAGCCAGCCTGGTTGACTGTACTGAGGGCTTGCACTGTTTTGAAACATCTGCTGAGCAAACTTAAATTAAAACATCTTAAGCATGTGCAGCTGTTTATCCTGGGAGTTACAGTAGTGCAATTAACGTGATCTGAGCTGGATTTGGGAACATTGAACTCTGTGGCAGGTCATGCCTGAGTTTCTCTCTGTTTTGTCTCAGTTCAAAGCAGAAATATGCTGGTGAAACACTGCCATTACCTATCTTCTCCAGGGGCATTGTAAGACTTCAATTAACTTTTTGGAGGCATTACTCACAATGGCCTTTACCCCACCAGAGTGGAAGGTTGGCTGTAGCATCAATTATGCTGGTGCCCCTGTCTTCCTAAAGCCAACAGGCATCTGACCAGCTGATCCTCCTGAGATATTGACTACTGAATTAGACTCTGTCTATCTGAAAACTAACAGCAGGGAAAGAATAATGCCAAAAACATGTGAGTATTAGCAAGAAGGAGTAATATTGCTTTAGTATCAGATCTTCACAAAAGAGGTGATGAAAATAGTTGGAAGATTCTATGTTTTATTCCTTCCAGACTTAGCTGAGGGGCTTAGCAATGAATGGAGAAAAATATTTGTCTGGGGTGCAGGCAATCACCTGCAGTCTGTTTTGCACATCTTCCTAATCTCCTTTGTGGTTCCCTGTTAGCTATTGTGTTAGCCTTCACTCCTGTCTGGATAAACTTGATTGAGCCTGCAGCTATTTTTATAACACTCCCTCGAGGTACCCAGTCGGAAGCTGCCTGTTTGCCTCGTGTTAATGGAAGTCAGGCCCAATTATATGCATGTGGGGGATAAGTTGTTTCCTCTTACTCATAATGAATTCTGACCTTTCCCAGGATCTGTCTTGTCTGTTTATTCAATAACACGCTACCCATCACACTATGGAGAGAAATGGAAAAATCCCCAGCCCAGCACAGTAGCAGCCATCTGCGTTCTGTTTAAGCAGCTAATGATGATAAAGCACAGGTATGAAGCAAGCAAATGTGACTGTATAAGTGGGCAGCTTTGACCGTTTGGCAGAAGGAGCATTTCAGCTGCAGTATTGGATTGAAATTCTCTCACAATCAGCCTGGAGAAGCAGCTATGGGCATGGGGTGTTAGTGCTTTTGTTCTGGTCACAAACAGAACAAAAAACAGTGGTCTTTCTCTGCAGGGACCAGTCTCTGAGGGGAGCTCATACTCCTGGGCCAGTGTAGTATGGTTGTGAGTGGGGATGTCCCTGTATCTCTTGTGCCTTGGGGCTGCAGTGCCAACAGAGGATCTGTACTTCTGCATGATAATTTTACAAGAAAAGTGTCACAGAAATTTAAAAGTTGTGCTCTTGGGTAGGATGTAAGTGTGTAAACCATACAGAGTCTTTTGAAAATTTTACCCTCTAGCCTTTGTCCATGGCAGCTCTAAGCCCAATTTTTGTCTTGTTGTTTTAATCCCTGTGTGTGTGCATGAAGATGAGGCAGCTGCCAGCTGCTAAATTACTGGAACAAAGGCAAGTTTTCTAAAGCATTTTATATAACACTTGTTCCCCTTCATTTGATGAATGATTCATTAATGTCTCTGTTAGATAACTATTACAAAGGCTATAACCTTTTTAATTATTTGAATGAAGACAAAACATTTAAAAGAAAAATTCTGGAAGGACCTAATTCATGTCCAGCAAAAGCAATGCTGTTCTCAGCAAGTTGTCTATGTGTGCATTAAACAGCAAAATCATATTTACCACAAGGGCTGCAGTGCAACAAAATCTCCCTAGATGTTTGTTTAAGCTGATGCATTTTTACTGATGTTTAGGAAAAACCTTCATTGTTTTCCTTGGCTGCTCCTGGATCTGCCAGGCACAAGTCTGAATAAACCAATGCATTTAAACCACTAGGAAAAGTCTGAGGCCTGTTCCAGTGTGTGACCATCAGAATGTGTATTTAGTTTCTGTAGTTTCTCCCTTCCTTGCCCTCCAGCCCCGGAGTAAAAGTTTGCCCTGTGGAAGGCATGATATGTTATCCCCAAAAAACCTGTGAGTGGGAAGGGGCTGGCACAGCCCTGCAGTCTGTAGTGGGGAGTGAAAAGGGACCGACACAAAAGAGGAGAGAAGGGAGACAAAATGGGTCAAGAAAGAAAAATAAAGTAGCTTTGGCAATTGAGTATGTGCTGCAGCCTTCTTCCGCTGCCCTGGATGAAGCATGGTGCATGCAAAGTTCTTGAGGTGCAAGACTGGTCCAGTGATGCTACCCATAGCCAAAAGGCCACGACCCTCTAAAGGAGGATGATCTGCTCTACTTGTAACATCTGCAGTCAGCAAGAATATCATCTCTGCTCTGTTAAATCTGGGCTGGGCCACCTTATTCTTTTTCTTTGTTTTTTGTAATGGCTTTTCTGCCCTCACAGGAATCTCAGGGAGAACACAGCAACTTGCTCTAAACACAGTTTTCCCTATGGTGTCCTGGATATTTCCCAACAGTTCAGTTTTAATGGGTAGAAATGTTTTGAAACATTTATGTCCTAGCCAGTTGGAAAAATGTGAGGTGGTGGAATCACTTTTCAAAACCTTATTTGAGGATAGTGCTTTCTAAACTGCAGCACAATTTTGCATGTTTAAAGTATTTCCTCTTCCTTTCCAGTAAGTTTCTCAGTTAGCATCAGCTCTGATTAACAGATTGGAAGGACAGAAGGGCCGTTGAATTGCCTAAAATAAGCCCAATTTCAATTTAATATTCCTTGAATTCATTATTTTTAAGTACTGAAGCCTGAGGATGAAAACATCATTTTTCTAAAACCAGAATTTCAGGAATTCTCACAGATAAACCTTGTGTCCATCAGGTTGTTTTTATCACTTCATAGAAAACGCTGTTACTAAGGTGTCAGTAACTAATAGTTTAATAAGAATTTGGCACAAAACCTAGTAATTTGATGGATTGCGTCTAAACTTGCCTCATAACTGTGCAGTAATAACAGATAGATATGTTACTGGTACAGCATCCCTTTAGAAGATCAGTAGGTGAGTTTAACAATGCATAGAGGGCAGTGTGATGGCACTCCCCATCAAGCTGCAATGAAAGGACACCATCACCTATCAACAAACTGCCTGGGTAAAACTTCATGGGCAGGATTAGTGTTCCCAGGGATTAGCTGAAGGAGCACTGGGTGTTTGCTCAGGCAGTAGCTCTGAAGGGATCAGGTTCAGGAAAATACCTTCCTCTTTTTCCTTCTTAAGCATGATAGTTGTGTCACTCTGTCTGACAGCAGCTGAAGTTTCCTGATGCGACAGGATGCAATGGGGAGCAGGAATGGCACAATCCACTTTGTGAAAGGGTTCTGTAAAGAAACCCTATCCTGCCATCCCCTTTTTCTCTTTCTTTCTTCTTTTTTATTTTTTTTTTTTTTGGCAGAACAGTTATTGAAAGTACATTATAAAAAAATAGTGAATTGTTGCACATTTTTCTCCCTGCTGGATTGAAACCTTCCATGTATGCCTTTCAGCACCTTTTATTTACTCAAAAAATGGGAGCAACTGAAAGTTAAAATCACGCACATGCACTTCTTGTTTCCAAACTGAAATGTTTCAGCCTAAACTCAAAGCATTTGTGGAATGCCACTCTTTGCTACATTACAGCCGTCATAGCTCCAAACTCCTCTCCAATGCCACAGTTATTCTCTGGCTCCCAAAGCTGCTGTGTAATTCCTATCATCTCAAGTCCCTTTAGACCAGCAAGAGACACTGTAGAGAACCTTGGGAGCTGTAGCTTGATCCAGCCAGCATAGGCTCTGCGAGAAAATAAGGGTGCAAAATATCCAAAACACAGTTTCTCCTAGGCATCACGTGGTATTTCAGTTGGTGGTTTAAAAAAGTAAAAAGGGACTTTTTTCGGATTCTTTTTTTCTTTAGTTTTTGTTTGTTTGAGATTTCATTTATTTTTTTGCCTTAGCTAGTGGGTTTGTTAATTTATTTCATCTCTATGTGTGTGATTTTATATGGAGGTACTT
>QWTY01040692.1:326-13359 GCA_008033365.1 Pseudorectes ferrugineus | reverse complement strand
GGGGGGCAGGATGAAAAGCCAAACTGTTTCCACTACAGGAACATGTCCATGTTTCTGAAATCCGTTGTGCCCTCCAGGCTCCCTCCCTCTATGACAGCCTGCAGAGGAGCGCTGGAGCCTGGGAGCTGGGAAGCGCCCTGGGCTGTGGCTGCTTGCATCTGCCTGAGGATGTCATAGGACCAGGGAACTGCAAGGAGCTGCACTATAAGACTGCCTTATAAGCTGCCAAGAAGCTAGGAAGCCAGGTGCTCATAAATCCCCATTTTCCTGTGGGAAAACTATCTGTTACAAAATTTCCTCAAGTATATCTTCCTCGAAGAAAAAATTTCCTTTTTTTTTTTTATGCTGAGGCAAGAAAGTGATACAGTTGGGTTTTTTTCTGCCCATAGTCCGTCTTCAGTAATAGAACAAAGGAAAACAGCTGCAGCTCTATGTTACAGGGTCACAATCCCAAGATTACATGCAGAAATTTCTATTACCATTACTGAAAAGATGATACAATTGATATGTGAGTATTTTAGAAATGAAATGATGTGTTCTGTTTGGTATGATTACAGGACCTACCATTTTTGTTACTTGGATAGTTTGTGAGTATTCTGTTCCAGAATTTTCCAAAGACTTTCATGTTGAAAGAATCTTCCTTTTCAAACCTAAAGTCATTAGTCTGCTTTCAAAACACTGCCTTCCTCCATGAGGAGGATTCAAAGTACCTCTGCAGATAGAGGAGATTAAAATTACTAGTAATGACTTTTATCATTATTTTCTCAGTATAAATATTTTCTTGTAAAAAGGAGGGTGTCACTACAAGGCATTAAAAACCCCAAACTTAATCACAGAATCATTATGATAGGATCCAGAAAGAAGTTCTGAATCAGGTCCAGGTTTGAAGGTGGATCCACTTAATTGGACCAGGTTGCCCAGTCACCTCCAATTGCATCGCAACTGTCTTTAAGGATGGAGGTTCTACGACCTCTATAGGTGATCCATTTCAGCTCTTGACTATATTGTAAAAAATTATTTATCAATAGCTAACTGGAATTTGAAATTTGTCCCTCATTATTTTGCTATGCACTTTCAAGAAGAGTCTGGCTTTATCTTTTCTATAAATCTCCTCTTAGACAGGTGAGGTCAGTGTTAAGATTTCTCCTTTAACGTTGTCTTCTCCAAAGAAGCACAAATCCAGCTGTTTCAATCCCGCTGTATGTGTCACACCTCCTAATCTTCACTGTTGCCTTGCCCTGAACCCTCCAGTTTGTCAATGTCTTTTTTGCTCTCAGGAGTCCAAACCTGGACACTTCTAGAAGTAGCTCACAAGGGCTGACAAGAGGGAAATAAGCAAATTATTTTTCCCACCTGCTAGGTACACTCTTGCTCACATAGCTCAGTATTACATTAGCCTTTGTTGTGGTAAATGTTGACTGCTGATTAGTGCTTGACTTGCTGACTGCTGGGAACTCAGGACATCTTGCACAAAGCTGCTTTTTTCCCAAGGCAGATCCCAGTTTGCACTGCTGGGATTATTCTATCCCAGGCACAGGACTTGTATTAATTTCTTTTTAACTACATGAGGTTCTTCTCTGTCCATTTCTTTAGCCTGTCCAGATCTGTCTGTCTTCAGCTCCTCCATGCTGGCTGGTCCCCATGATATAGTACTGCCCACAAACTTGCAGAGGGTGTATTCCATTCTTGCATGCATTGAACACTATCAACCTCTGGGGAACACCATTTGGAACTGGCTTCTGGTTAGATCTGGGGAACACCATTTGGAACTGGCTTCTGGTTAGACTTAATATTGCAAAACCCTCTGTGCCTGTCAAGTACTCGCATACCCGACAGCGGGAAGTATAGTGCTTGGGGTTATCTGTCCACTACTGCTATTTAACAGAAACTGATAAAAATTTGGGGGGTTTGTTTTCTTTTTTTTCAGTTCCTCACTGATATCTGTTCCTGAAATCAGGCACCCTTCAGTTTAACCAACTCTGTTGACACATGCTTTTGAACACACCTCTTATCTGACCCTCTGCTTTCCTATTTTACTAGCTGAAATAGAACCAAAACCTAGGCACCATTGAAAGTGGAGTTATCTGCTACCACAAGATAGCAAGGGGTACATAGTAGGAAAGAAGAGAAGAAAAATCTGCTGGCTGCTTGCAAACTCACAGTGTCTCTTAGAAGCTTGCATTTGTCCTGCCAATTTAAGCATGAATGACAAACAGCAACAGAAAGCATTTTATTGTACTGTATTCTCAAATGTTAAATATATATATGGATTTCATTAAGTTTTCATTAGTTCAGTGAAAAGCCCATCTGTGAACTCCAGTGAACACAACACAGTAACATGGAATCCAAACAGAACATCTGGTAAACTCTAGAGAAAGTTCAAACAGAAACTAGCCTGTGACTGACTCTGGAAAAAGAAAATTTTAAAGTGAAGAAAAAGCACTCTTCCAATTCATGACTCAATAAAAACCACACTGTTCATTAACATGCACTCGACATAATAGAAATTGTACAATACAAAGATAATTTATTTACATTCATTAGGAATAAGGAAAATAGGTTGCTTCATTTCATTGAGAAACCCTACATCCATTCATATGAGAGTCCAATTAATTTCCAGTTTTCCAGCACTACTGACACTAATTTTACTGCGCTACAGACATACTCACACCAAAATGCCCATAAAAAGCACTTTGAGGCACTGTGGACCATAAATTGGATAAGAAATCGTTGTCAATGATGGCAGGAGCTGCTGACCACTGAAGTGACAAATGTAGCCATTAAATAAGTTTTTGTTATTCACTTCTCTGTTCCATGAAGAAACCAAAGGTCATGGAGCTGCCTTGGCCACTTGCCCCTACCAAACACCATTGCTACCAGCATGAGATAACTTTTACTTAGCTACCTGCTGACAGCCTGAAACAGAAACTGATAATGTTTATTAAGAAAACACTGGCCTTTATAAATTCTATCAATTTAACAGAATTTTTAAGTAACCCAACCTACTTAATTGTTGAAGAGAAACGACAGTGCCAATTCATTTGGATTGTGGATTTTTTTTCTTTTCCAGTATGAGGATAGATTGACTGCTGGGAAGGCATCTCTGCTGAAAAACAAAAGGCTTTATAAATACCAGGTTCATACGAGCTAGGAGAAGCCAAAATACATCTTTAACTTCTTTTCCACTGATTAGTCTGTGCATTAAAGTTTTGAGGCCCAGCTAATATGGGAGAACTCCAAAACTGAAATTGTTGAATAAAGTCAGTTTCAGAGCAATGTAACCACAACAATCCTAGCTCTGATGACATCCATAAATCTTCATACCAGGGAAAGAACGAGGTGCTAAATAAGGTATATTTATATTGTAATTTGTTCATGAAATCTCAAGTTGGCAACTGAAGGGAACAATTAATACGTACTTATTTTTCTTAAAATTACCAGAACAGATATTATCATAAAGTCTGAATGTGTGATTTTGCTTCTATTTTTAGGTATATTGAAGGCCTAGAAAATGTCAAGAAAATGTATTTTTGTGGAAAAATCTGTGCTGTGGACATGAAAATGTTGAATGAGATTTCCAGAACACTGGATCATATTGTCAGCTGGTGTAAATTAGTGTGATTTGAGCATACTTCAAGAATGCATGCTAGCATCGTCTGATAGCTCTGTGAAATAAAAAAAAAAAACAACCCAAACTTATAAGAATGTTTTTAAGTGTTTCTTTTTAGGTTAAAATTAAAATGTGTAAAAGAGATTTTCTGAGATTTTCCTTTCTGTGTCTCAAGAAATCTTAATTGATGTGCCTAAAAACATTTCTGATTTTCTTTATTTCTAGAACAAAGAAAAGCTGTATTCATGTCAAAACCTTTTCAAAAGTTTATTCTATTCCTATATCTTAGTGAAAATACAAAAATTTTTTAGAAAGTGGATAATTTAATACAGTAACTGCTCTTTAGCAAATTATAAACTTGCGTAGAGGTTGAGTGCTGAAACACTGAACTGTTCTTACACCATCACTGTGTAAGAAAACATCTGTTTCTTACAAACTTAAGGAAGACAGAAAGGTTTAGCACATATACCATCCTAGTTGTTCTCAATTACAGTTGAATCAGTGATTTTTTTCCTTATCCCGTTACGGTTTTTCCTTAAGCTTTTTTTTGTGAAAGAGGCCCCCAATGCCATTTTCTTTTGCTATTTCTCGTTTGCTCTGCTGTGTTTTATAAAATCTGCTTCTTATAAATGAATATTTTTTCTGTATTAACTTTGTCCTTTAGGGCCATGATCAGAAAGTGTAGGGTGACCAGTGTCCCCAATCATATTATAAAAAGTAACGAGGATTATTCCCTGCACCAAAGGTGTTGTTTCAGAGTCAGTAACAAAAGAGGCTGTGAGAAAGAAATGTCTTCTAGTGATTATTATTAACCAGGAAAGGTATATTACATGACATGAGATCACATGAAAGGCAAAAGAAACAAGAGTGTGAAACACTCCAGGTGCAAGAAATACTAGCAAAACTCAGGGAACTTCACGTTCTAGAGAGGGATTTCTTCTTCATTGTCTGACTTCACACTATGACAGCAGCTTTCCCTCCTGCCCCCTGAAGTGATGTCTGAGGCCAACTTAAACATAAAGAAAGAAACATTATCTTTGCAGCTATATGGGGTTCCTACTGTTGATTGGTTTTGCAACACAGACTGCCAATCTGTGGTTACAAGTCACTGGTGATATAAGAAAGGTCTGTGTGATCATAAATGGCATTGAGGGCAAACTGGCTGCTATTCTTCCAGTAAAAGAGCTAAGGGTCCATCTTTGGTCAGGATCAAAAGAAGGCTGTGGAACATGAACAGAAACCTTAAGGAGAGATAAAGCCCATTCAAAAGGCCACTGGTGGAGAAAGGTTACTAAGCAAAATAGAGCTTTAATCTGAATTCATATAGCTTGTCTCATGTTTCTCTTCAGCTGCTAGTCATTCATTTATGTCTTGTTTTTCAGATTCTCCCAGTTCTATATTCCCACGACTCCTTCCAGAATGGGTTCGAAGTCTTCATCAATGAGGAATACATGATCGTGGTAATTTTCCACATTTTCCCTGTTATTGGGAAGACGTAGCTATGAGATCAACTGCCCAAAATAGAAAGAAACAATGTATTGTGGTTTATGCTCCATCTGTGTCATCTGAACTTTATTTTCTGTTTAAATCCTTTTTTTTTTCTGAAGGATCATATGTCAGACCAAACCTTCAAAACAGAACATTGCTTTATCTAGCTATGTCATTGCTCCTCATATTTTTGACACTGACATCATTAAGCTAGACAAGCAATACCTTTTTCTTTCTATTTGTCTGTTCTCACAGATTTTGTTTCTTTTGGTTGTACAAGTTGCCTTGAATGTGAAATAAAAATCTTGTAGAATTCTTTCTATAATTAAGACTTAGAAGAAGCTGATGGGGAAAAAAGTAATCTAAAACAAGTAAGGGAGGGGGAAAAATGCTAGAAAGAAGAAAGAGAACAGGGAGAAGCTGAGATGGTCACCCACTGAAAAAGGAAAGGAATGTGCACTGGATAAGGGTTGCTTGCTTTGGTAGCTGTCAGACTGTTAGCCGTCTGAAATAACTACTTCAAAATAACCATTACTTAATGGCTCCTGCGAGGACATGAGATGGAAGAGTTCAAAGTCCTTAGGGCAGTAAGGAAGGTGCACAGCACACTCACTGCTCTGGACTTGGAGAGAACAGACTTTGGCCTCTTCAGGAATCTGCTTGGTAAATTAGCATGGGATAAAGACCTTGGGGGAAGAGGGGCCCAAAAAATCTGGTTAATGTTCAAGGATCACCTCCTCCCAATGAAAAGGAAGTCAAGCAAAAATGCCAAGAGGCCCGACATATGGACAAACAAGAAGTTTGTGACAAACTCAGCACACAAAGGAAGCCTACAGAGGGTGGAAGCAGAGACAGGTAACCTGGGAGGAATGCAGAAAAAAATTGCTCAAAGCAGCCAGGGATTGCGTTAGGGAAGCTAAAGCCCTGAGAGTATTAGATCTCACCAGGGATGTCAATGACAACAAGAAAAGTGTCTACAGGTATCTCAGTGATAAAAGGAAGACAGGAGAAAATGTGGTCTCCCTTTGGAAGGAAACAGGAGGCCTGGCTACCCAGGTGGAGAAGGCTGAAGTAGTGAATGACTTTTCTCCCTTAGTCTTCACAGACAAATGCTCCAGCCACACCACCCATGTCACAGAAAACAAGGCAGGGACTGGAAGAATGAAGCACCGCCCAATGCAGGAGAAGATCAATTCTAGGACCATCTAAGGAACCTGAAGGTGCACAAGTCCACAGGACCCGATGAGATGCAACTGTGTGTCCCAAGGGAAACGGCAGATGAAGCCACTATCCATCATATTTGAGAAGTCTTGGCAGTCTGGTGAAGTTCTCACAATCTGGAAAATTGGTAACATAACCTTCATTTTTAAAAATGGCAAAAAAGTACCTAAAGGCCAGTCAGTCTGATCTTGGTGCTTGGCAAGATCATGGAGCAGCTCTTCGTGGAAGCTATTCTAAGACACATGGAAAATAAGGAGATGATTGGTGACAGCCAGTATGGTTTCACTGAGGGCAAATTGTGCCTAACAAATTTGTCATTTTTCCCTGACATGGTTACAGATTTGGTAAATAGGAGAAGAGCAACTGACATCATCTACCTGGACTTGTGCAAAGCATTTGACACTGTCCTGCATGTCATCTTTGTCTCTAAACTGGAGAGACATGGATTTGCTGACTAGAGGGCTTGGTGGATAAGGAATGAGCTGGGTGGTCACACTCTGACACTTGTGGTTAACGGCTTGATGTCCAAAAGGAAAGCAGTGATGAGTGGCATTCATCAGGGGCTGGTGTTGGGGATGGCACTGTTTAACATCTTTGTTGGTGACATGAACAGTAGGATTGAGAGAACTCTCAGCAAGTTTGTCCACAGAATGGTTGGGGTTGGAAGGGACATCTGCAGTTCATCTAGTCCAACCTCCTCTAAAGCAGGTTCACCAAGAGCATGCTGCACAGGATTTTATCCAGGCAGGTTTTGACTGTCTCTGGGGAAGGAGATTCTACAACCTCTCTGCAAAGCTTGTTGAAGTGCTCTGTCACCCTCAAATGACAACATTAAGCTGTGTGGTGAAGTCAACACACTGGAAGAAAGGGATGCCATCCAGAGACAGGCTGGAGAAGTGGCCTGTGTGAACCTCATGAAGGCCAAATGCAAGGTCCTGAACATAGGATGGGGAAATACCAAACACAAATATAGGCTGGAAAATTAGTGAATTGAGAGTAGCCTTAAAGAAAAGGAGTCTGGGCTGTTGGTGGAGAAGCTCAACGTGACCCAGCAACACGTCCTTGCAGCCCAGACATATTCTGGCTACATCAAAGGCAGTGTGGCTATGAGGTCAAGGGAGGTGACTCTGCCCCTCTACTCTGCTCTCATGAGACCCCACTAGGAATGTGTCCATCTCTTGGGCTCCCAACACAAGAAAGACATGGACCTGTTGGAGCAGGTCCAGAGGAGGGTCATGAAAGATGGTCAGAGGGTGGGAGCACCTCTCCTGTGAAGACTGAGAGAGTTGGGGTTGTGCAGCCTGAAGAAGAGAGGGCTCCAAGGAGACCCTATAGAAGCCTTTCAGTACCTAAAGGGGGCCTACAAGAAGCCAGAGAGGGACTTATACGAGGGCATGTAGTGATGAAACACGGGGTAAAGGCTTTTTACTGAAAGAAGGTAGATTGCATATTAGATATTAAAAAGAAATTCTTACCTGTGAGGGTGGTGAAGCACTGGAACAAGTTGTCCAGAGAAGTTGTGGATCTCCCATTCCTGGAAGTGTCCAAGGCCAGGTTGGATGGGGCTTTGAGCAACCTATTCTAGTGGAAGGTGTCCCTGCCCACAGCAGGGAGGTTGTAAATAGATGACTTTTAAGGTCCCTTTGTCCCCAAACCAGTCTGTGATTTGATGATTCTGTGACACTATTTGAAAAATACTTCAACCCCAAAGAGCTGATTTGCAAATAAAACTAGAATCAGCTTAGCTGATTTAGCTTTAGCCTGAAATAAAGCTGGTGGTTTTTTTTTTTTTTTTTTTTTTTTGGAAAGAATGTTTTCACATGGGAACTTGTCTGAACAGTTAAATTCTGTTGGAATACCATCTTGGTACAAGGTTTGCTGCTCATTTCCTTCTGACTAGATGAGGTTTCAGCATGTTTCTTCTACATGGGGCTGCTATCAAGGCCTGATTCTGATTTCATTTATATAGTACCATTTTATACCAGCATACCCAAATAACCTTATTGGAGAGATTCCTGATTTAGTCTGGTATGAGATCAGTATCAGGGCTTTAAGGTTGTTTGAATAGATGCTTTCTCTGTTTAATAGCCAAGATGAAAAAAGTTTGGATCAAACTATGAATATTTTTTGCTTCTCATCCTTGCTGAAATGAAAATGTAGTAAAAATAGTTTAATACAATGCAACACATTGGCCTGAGATGAAAGGTTTCATATATTCTAAGTAAAACAAAAAAGGGAGGATTCACAAAATAAAAATTCCTTAAGCTGCTGCTGTTCTCTTCGTCTCCCTTTTAGTCACTAGTTCAGGGTTAGACTTTTCACTCATACTTGGAAAAATAGGTCCAGATACTGCATTTTTGAACTCATTTCAAGACAATACCTTTACAACCAGGCTATATGCCATTCTAAGAGAAAAAGTGATCTCCTTTTCTGTGACGTTTTTACACCCACTTTAAATACCATTCATCATTGCACACAAGTCAAATTCATCTGATCAAATTCAGATGTCTACACCTAGATATCCCCAACTTCCTTTAAATAATAGCAAGAAATAAGTTCTTTGAGGTTTTATTACCTTAAGAGCTAAAATAAGCATGACATTTTTCTCTGACCTTCAAGCTGTAAATGTGCATTCCTGCCTTATGCCACCAAGCTCTCTTACTGTATGCCAGACAACCTTGAATGTCACAGAGGACATGTCACTTCTGCCTGCACTGTCCTCTACAATGCCAGCTCTCATGATGTACACAGATCATCTGTTACTGTGTAAAACCGATGGATGCTGAGCTGGGCAGGTGTGGGTGTTTTTTCAAGTGTCTAGGGTATTAAGTTTATATATTTCTCACACTTTTGTCTGAGGAATGCTTTCCAGTCAGACTTAAGCCGGGACAAATAAAATGTAATTGCATTCAGTAATTCATAACATTTAACATAGAAAATTGCAGATGTTTTTGAGAGACAAAAGTGAGAAAATTATGTGGATGTAGACATGCAAAACAAATTTATTCACAACTAATCAGTAAATTCAGATTAAATTTGGAAATTTTGCAAGAATGAAAATATGTTTAGATTTAAAGACATCCAGCTCTTGAAAAAATAGCTTTAACTCTAAGCACAGTTAGACTGAGATGCACTCAGAAGCTCTCAAAAATTATGCACAAAACTGCTGTCCTCTGCATCACTCTTAAATCCCTCAGCAGCCTACAGCATTTACAAGTAGACTAGATAGCTCTACATTAGAGGATGATCACATCCATGATCCCAGTAAGAATATAAATGTCCCCTTGCTTCAGTTACCTGGCAACGGGGGAAGGTCTGCTGTGTAACATAGTGCTGATTTCACATGCTGTGCACATATTTTAAAGGCACTATCTAATGCTGTAAATTGTTGTATCTCCTTCCCCCATCCCAGCTTTTATAAATCAGTACTTGAATAAGAATTTGGGATCACTCAAATGAAAAGTCAGGGAGTGAATGAAGTCTCTCTTTTCTTTTTCTCTAAGTAGATCGCAATCTCAGTAGAGAAAACAGTACATTGCTGATGCCAGGAAAGAGGAGGAGGGCAAGAATTCTGATGCAGAGGATTTGTGAGGTGTGGAGTTATTTTAATATTGCTGGATGAAAAATCTGTTACTAAAATAAGAGTTGGGAATGAATCCACTTCCACCGGAGTGGAGGAATGTTGGCTTCAATAGTTTTAAATACTCCAATAAAAATGCTACTTTTTCATAATTCTGTCTACGTTCACTTTCAACTTGGTCTCCGTAAATTGCTGACACTTGATGAAAGCTTTGGCCTAGGCATTTCATTTTCGTTATTTTTACCTATATTTCATTATTTTGTGCTTGATATGGAGAAAAATACATTAAAACCTGACCAAAAAAAAGTTACACACATATGTGGTATATAGCATGGAATGACAGAGTTCTAGGATATAGCAGGTATGTAAACATACTAAAATAGACTTTAAATGCTAAGGTATAAACCTGGTCTGAAATGCCAAATTAATGTGCAATTATTTAAGAATATTTGGTTAAGAACTGTATATTTCATGACCTAATTTCACGTTCATCTGAAAAAACAAATAAGATAGTGTTTCCAGGAAGAATAACTTCACTTTATTTAAATTTTTAAAAAAATCTTGACTGTATTAATATTGTGGAAAGAAGGGTTTAGACAATTTATAAAACACATCTCTCTCTTCCATAGCTTTTAGTATCTCAATAGGAGGAGCAGGGATACTTCAGTGAAACTTTTTCATCAGAT
Organism: Pseudorectes ferrugineus; assembly: GCA_008033365.1. Taxonomy (NCBI): domain Eukaryota; kingdom Metazoa; phylum Chordata; class Aves; order Passeriformes; genus Pseudorectes; species Pseudorectes ferrugineus. Next base: position 2,774 of record QWTY01040692.1, on the reverse strand, counting down.
TTTTTTTCTCAATTCTATTGTAATTTCTTTTCCAGAGAACGATAAAATCACCTAGATTGGAAGGGATATATGAAGATCATCTTGTCTAACAACCTGCTCAAGGCAGGCTCAGCCAGATCAGGCTTCTGAGGGCCATGTCCATTTGGGTTTTTAATATCTCCAAGGAACAAAATTGTCTCTGGGCAGCCTAGTCCAGAGTCTGAAAATTCTCAGGGAGATTTTTTTTCCCCCCTTATATTCAATTCAAAATTTCCATCTTCTGAGTTTTTTCTCTCATCCTGTCTGTGCACCAATAAGAAGAGTCTGGGTCCATCCTCTTTGCATCGTCTTACCAGGTAGTTGTAGACATCAATAAGATTTCCTCCAAAGCCTCCACTCCAGAATGAACAAAATCAGCTTCCTCAAGCTCTCCTTTAATTTCATGTACTCTAATATTGTGACTATTTTGGCATCTCTGCATCTCTGCTAAAGACACTCCAGTATGTCTTTTTTTTTTTTCTTTTGTCAAAATCAGAAATAAAAAGCAGTGTAATGACTAGGGACTTCAAATATGAGGAGCCAGCTAAGATCCCTGTTGTGTATATTTTGGAGCAGGGGTCTGAAGTTCTATTTCTCTTCCAAATTTACGTTTAATTATTGGATTACATTCTTTGTCGCCTTTTCCGCATCTTAGAAATAGTTCTACTTTGTACAAATAATAAAATGTTCATTTTGAGGTAAAGAAAGCAAAAGTCTTCAACTCCATAGGAGAAGATATAAGTTCATATCTGTAGACAAGTGAAACAGGGCAAGGTGTTAAAACTAAATCAGGCAACTTGTGAAAACATCCTTTGAGAATGCTATTGTTTATAAAGGTGTGATTCTCTGATGAAAAGCAAGAAGAGGTCCTGGCTGAAATACAGAATGAAAAAATTACTCTGAAACATTGCCCTATTTAACAAAATAGCAATATTTTTGGTTTCTGAAAACTAATAATTAATAATACAACATGCTTGTAAAATGAAATATATTCTCCTTTTAACTTCTTTTTAAAGAATTTGTGCTGGGTTAAAACATATGTTAATTCCTGAGAGCAACTGTCAGACTTTTAAAGTAATTTTAATCTGATGTTTAATAACCTAGTAAATTTCTTGGTAGCAAATCCACCAGATATAGATATACATGTATGAATTCCAAGAGTAAAATTGTACTTGCTTTACTTATGTTAGAGGTCTCCATTTGTTCTCAGAGGGGATTACTTTCATCAGTATGCTAACCAAGTCCAGGTTTCACAAAGCCTTGAGGACTACAGGCCTACCCTAAAGAACAGTTCCACTGACATCATCCAAGTCTTGTCTAAGTAAAAGATGGAGAATTTGAGGAAATGCACAAATCTCAAGATTTTGGGACATAGTTTCCATATCAGACAGCAACAACTCCATAAATCACAAAGATTAAAAGACTAAATGCTGCCAGTATTTTAATGTAACATAAGGGTATGCAAAGAAGGAACTGAGCTAACTATTCACTGAAATATTTTTAACATATTGTTACTGATTAAATTAATTCCCTACTCAGGGTGTGACTCATGCATATGCTTTTAATTTAATTTGAGTAACACCAGCTTCATTTCTGAATATTCTACAGCTGCATTTTCCAAAGAGCATGGTTGAAAAATAATATGGCAACAACTAGAGAAAACCATGCTTAAACAGGTAGCTAAGATTTTGGTTTGCTCATCTAAAGACATCATTCTGCTTTTACTACTTTTCCAGTTCTCATTTTACTCTCTCTATAGGTAGCAACTCTAGAGAAAAAATCTGTTATATAATCTTTCTCTAGAGATGGCTTTAAATTTACCACATGAAACAAGCCTAAAGAGAGGGAAAAGCATGTATACATTGAATTACCATAGAATCATGGAATCATTAAGGTTGGAAAAGACCTCCAAGATCTTTGAGTCTGACTTTTGACTGAACACCACCATGTCAGTTAAAATGCAGTACTAAGTGCCTCATGAAACGTCCTGTCATTTCTTCCAAGGATGGTCACTCCACCACTTCCCTGGGCAGTTCCTTCTTAACCACCCTTTCAGTGAAGAAATTTATCCTGATGTCCAACCTGAACATCCTCTGGTGCAACATGAGGCCATTTCCCCCTGTCCTATCATTGGCTGCCTGGAAGAAGAGACCGACCCCCACCTGGCTACACCCTCCTTTCAGAGAGTTGTAGAGAGCAATAAGGTCTTCCTCAAGCCTCCTCTTCTCCAGCATAAACACCCCCAGCTCCCTCAGCTGCTCCTCACAGGACTTGTGCTCCAGACCCTTCCCCAGCTCCGTGGCCCTTCTCTGGACACATTCCAGCACCTCAGTGTCTTTCTTGCAGCGAGTGTCTCAGAACTGGACACAGAATTATACATGTGGCCTCACCAGTGCCAAGTACAGAGGGACAATCACTTCCCTGGTCCTG
>QWTY01040689.1:1220-14044 GCA_008033365.1 Pseudorectes ferrugineus | reverse complement strand
GCATGCAGCCCACTGGAAAAGAGAGCCTGGAGGACACAGCACAAAGTGCTGGGCTGCGCCATCCCATTCTGACCTTTTTCTCCGAGTACTGGAACATTTCCATGGCTTCCTCCACCTGCCCTTCCTCATAGCCCTGCTTCAGCAGCCGGTCACAGGCACCCAGGTAGCTCAGGAACTGCAGGGGAAGACAGTCAGGTTAATCCGGCCTTGCAGGCATGGGGAGCAAGGCCAGTCAGGAGCCCCCATGCCACCTCCCAGGGACACACCATGGGGGGGACATGGACCACCACCATCCTGCTGGTTCCCATCTAATGCTCAGCCAGGGTGGTCTGTCTATCTGCAGGATTCCCAGTGGGAGACAACATCTTGGTCCCCCTTCACCCTCCCAGGGTGGGAATGGGAACAAGGTGGAGGGAGGACAAGGAGCGAACCAAACACGTGAACATCTGAGATGCAGTGTGATGGCCTCCAGGCTGCAGGGTGAGGCAGAGCCTGTCCTGGTGGGATGACTTCGCTCAGCTGACCCTGCATCCATTTGATGCGCCGGGGTTCAGGCACCCGTGGGTTTGTTCCAAGGTCCGAGTGCAAAACCCATCCCAGGGGAGACCTGTGTGCTGTCATTACTGAAAGTAAACAGTTATTTTTGGCTTTCCTCGTTGTTCTTGGAGTGCTGACAGCACAATTCCCAGCAGCATCTTTTAAATACCGCGAGAATCACTCACTGTCCAAAAACATATGGGACAGGCAATAATAAATGAGCTATACAATAGCGGGGGAATAAAAACATCCCACAGGTCTCTCCAAAGCTTCTCCATCCAAGGAGAAGCTGATTCATCTCTCCCCAGATCCACCAGCACACAGACCTCCACCCTCCCCAGCACTGCCATAGACAAGGAGAAGGACTCAGTGAAAGGCCATAAAACATATGAAAAAGACAGAAAAGTCTCTCAAACATTGAGCTGATCTATTTTGGTTGAACAGTTGAGTAGGGATTTTCAGAAATGTCAGCCTTAAGGAGCCCAGTAACTCAGAAAGGAGACAGTCACTGGTCATTGGCATTCCTCACCTGACGTTATTTCCCTCGTTACCAGGCTAATGACAACCCCAGATCATTGCTGTATTTTCTTCCCCTGTTGTGGCAGAACAGCCACTCACCCACAGCGTAACACAGACAATCCTGGCAGCCTGGTCAAGCCCAGCATGAAATCGTTGCCTTTGTCAACTCAACGTTTCTTATCACTAAAAATATATATATATATCTCCTCAAGACTAAACAAAAAGATTTTTTTTAACACTGACCAGGTGCAGCCTTTGTCATGTCTCAGTTCATATGTACATTGAGGGCTCCATGGATCAATGATGCATTTTGAATTGATCAATGATGATTGATCAAAATGCAATGGTGCCTTTTTGGCCATGACATCCTACATGATGAACCTCTGGCGTGCTGGGCCAACTAGTCCTGCTTGAGCCTTTCAGAGAAGTTCTTCCACCAAAATTAGGAAAGCATTGCTTCTAAAGAAGGCTACAGAAGGCCTTGCCTTCTCTACCAGGGTGGGCTCTGCCAGTTTCACTTGACACTGCAAGGAAGCTGAGCAATTTTTGGCTATCATCTGGTACTTCAATCAATCCTCACAACTGAAGTAGTCATTGTCACACATCAAAACCTCGTGTATCACCACCAAGTAACCAAGAGCACCCACGGGTCTTCTTTTTAACTTCAGCTGGAACATATTTTCCAGGAAGATTTAGACTAATTTGGTAGTTTGGTACTCGTAACAAATGCATGAAGAGTCAGGCTTTATCTTGGCTGCATTGGGCATAAATGGGAAAGATGGGAACTGCCAGTGAAGAAGGCATGGGATAGAAGGCAGACCTTGTCTTTTGGTGCAGTAATCTCTTCTCCAAGGGAATGGGAGTCCCGGTGTTTATACAGAAGGGAGCAGGCTGTACCCATTTCCAACCTTAATAAGATGCACTGTTTCTTCATTTTGAAGCCAGCAGGTGCTACAAGACACCCTCGCATGGCTCTGTGAAACAACATGGGCTGGGCTCTGCCCATCTCTCTGTGCCTAGATGAAACCTCTATGCATTGAAGACATAAAGCTTCCCTTCCCACCTCAGGTCGCCTGAAACTCCAGTGAGCTCTGGGGAGCTGGTCCAGCCAGGGTGAGTAAGGAGGGAGCCGGAAGCTGCAGGATGACTCAGCCACAGAGCAGCTCCGTGCACCGACCAGGCGGGTGAGAGCTGGCCCACGCAGCAGAGGCAGCTCCCAGGGGAATGGGAAGGAGACTGGCAGCCGGCAGTGGCTGCTCGGCACCGTGCCTGCTCATGCCCTGCCAGGATCTGCTCCCGCTCCCTGGTTTGACAGCCCCGTGGATATCCCTCTTGTTCAGCTGTGATTAAGATCCTTCTCTCTCTGCAAGAGCTACTTGGATAATTTAGCCCTAAAATCCTCTGCTGGGATGGGCAGGTCCAGCCCCAAGTTTGCCAAGGGAGTCAGAGCCAGTAGCCTCCCTCTTGTCTTGGATGCTCTGAGCCCACCTGCACCATTGTGACATTCATCTGGACAAGCAGAGAAATTGGGAATGAGGATGCAGCACAGTAGGCAGGGATGTACTCACATATCAGGGGTAGGAAGAGGCTGCATGTTAAATAGTTTTAATAAATTCCAGGTTATTATAGAGGGTTCCTCGGGAAAAGAGCTCTGGGAACCCTCTGCAATGCTTGCATGGATTCCCTGCTTGCTCCAACACAGAGAAGTTGTGTTTTGGAGAGAGCCCAACCAAATCTCCAAGGTATTCCTACAGTCCCACTCTGACAGGATGAGCCATGGCAATAATCACATGAATCCAACAGCTGGGAAAAATGATGTGCAAAAAGTTTCCATATATGGAGGCAAAATTTGTACCTCAAAAGGACATGATGCTTCACACAACAGATTGAACAGATAACAAAACCAGCCATGATTATGTGCTGAAAAGCTGAGGGCGACTCATTGCTATTTTATTACAGCAAAAGTGTAATCTCATGGAAAACCCTGTCAGCTGTGGTCTGACACCAAAGTGGAAAGCCAAGGCCATCAAAAATCCACCCCAAAGAAGACAGCCTGAAAATCAAGTTTTCCTTTACCAAAAGTTTCGCACAGTGCTCTGCCAGCTCCACCAACCTGACTTAAGCTTTGCCTTCCAGTCTTCTGGAGGGTGAGGATGGCTTTGTGGGTGGGGTAGCCCAGGGCTATGACGGGCTCAATGAGGTCTCGCTCCTCTTGGCTCAGTGCAGAGAGCAGGTCAGCCGAGGAATCCGGCTGGGATCTGTGGGAGCTGAGAGGTCGTCCAGGCGTGGAGGCAGGGGGGAGGCAAGAGTAGGGGCTGAGAGACTGCAAGGAAAAAAGCAGATGGTCTTACTGCTCCAGGTCATGGAATGAGGTGAAACAACCCAGGTTGAGGCAATGCTTCTGAATCACAGTGGTTACCTTGCTCTCTCCAGAAGAGGAAAATTCCCATACAAGGAACATCAAATGGGCATCAAATAAGACTGGACTTAATTAAATCCAGGCTCAGCTATAGATACAGGTCAGAGAAGAGTGCTCAAGGTTCGTGTTGTACAAATACACAGGCATTTAATCTTTCCTTAATTACTCCATGTCAAATGCAACTGCATGTAAATAACCTGGTCATTCATGTGTCTGATGGCTTTATTGCAGGTTTTCAGTAATTCATCTCCTAAATCTCTCAAGCAGCTGGATTAGATGCAATTTCTTAAAAGCAGGGTACAATTCGGATTTAAGGTGACAGAGTATTATTTACTCCATCCTTTCACATCTCTGTCTCTATCACTAAATTACCTGTATTTCTAGTAGGACTATGAAGTCCAAAGTTTCCTAGAAAAGACATAATGACTGTAAGGGGACATTTCCCTATAAACCCCACTTATATCTGTTAGAATGGAATAATGTAGCAAAAAGAGGACAAAACCCCCATATTTCACTCTTTTTTTAGTGTTTCAATTGAAAATCAGATTAGACCCTGCTTGGGGAAAACATGGATGTTTTGGACAGAGCAAGTAAATGTGCACTCAGAAAGCTTCTTTCAACCTCAGTGAAAAAATCAAACCCTTTCTTCACTTCTTGTGAAAACTTCAGCAATTCCTCATGGGTCCAGTGTTTCCGAAGCCCCATTTGGGTTCCTTTTTGCTGGCCAGCCCCCACCAAATGAGACCAATTCGATGCCCTCCACCTCCCTCCTCTCACAGCAATGAACAAAGGGCCACCAAAGGAAGCTGCTCACCGGTACTGTGGGCTTGTGCCGCTTGATGGGAGGGATCGGTGCAATTGTGGCTGGAGGAGTTGGCACAAAGGTCCCCACCTGGGACACGTCCGGACCTGGCCCGTACTTGACACTGCGGTTGGTGCCCGGACACTGGGGGAGCAGCCGTGGCACCGGGATCCCCCTGCTCCCTGTGGCAGCTCTGTTCAAAGGATGCACCAAAGCAGCCAGCTTCCTCCTGGCAGCTTCCAGCTCGTTCTTCATGTTGTTAAATATCACCATGGATCTTCTCTGCTTGCTGGGGTCTGGGCTGGCTGGGCTGTGGACATTGTTCTCTGGCGAGGGCTCCAGCAAGCCAGGCGATGTCTTTGGTCGGGTCTGGTAAAAGCCAGGACGTGAAGACACACTTCTCCCAGAGCTTCTCCTTCTGGAGAGGAGCCTTTCATCCTTGTCATTCTCTTCCCAAGAGGTTGAGGAGTACTCATCATCCGAGTACTCACCCTCCTCTGAGTGCCAGGTGTCACTCTCGGTGTCGGACAGGACCGCCCTGCCCTTGGCGTGCCCGTAGGAGCTGTCGGCAGCGCTCAGGCTGATGGAGCGCCGCACTGCCCCGTCCCGACCCCGCCCCCCGTAGTTGTCAGCAGGGTCCACCAGCAGCAGCCAGCACGGGGGAGCTGTGGGGATGACTTCGGAGGTGACCCGATGCCGGGAGGTTTGCTGCTGAGAGGCCACTTCCACCCAGTACAGCACTTTCCTTTCCAGCGAGAAGTCGTGCTGCGAAAGAGCAAGAGCCAGCTGGTGAGGACATGTGAAACCAGACCACGTGGCATGGAGGAAACCATGCACTCCACGAGGCATCTTAAGGTCTGCAGCCTTCCCATATCAGCTCCTATTTCCCTGAGCATTAGGGCTGGCTGTAGGATTGGGCAGTGCCAGCCTCATCTCTATAGGGAATCCCCAAATTTATACTTTAAAACAGTCTATCTATGAAGTCATTACTATTGTGAGTTGCACCTACAATTCTTTGTAAAACTGTTTTATACTTGGAGGTGTTTGTATCACTGACTGCTGTGGAAGGTAGGAGGGTGCAGACAGGAGAAGTGGGCATCCCAGTTTTAGGCACCTGCAGAGAGGCACCTCATCCAGCCCCCAGGATGGCGGCAGAGCTCGTTTGTGACCCTCATTAGCAGTGCTTGGCAGAGACACTTCAGGCACATGGGCTAGGGAAGATGCCACCTCGGGCAGAAGCAGAACCAGCCATGGGATTCTCTAGTGGCGCCAGGGGCTCGGCTGGTCCCCAAACAGAGTTGTCATTTCCACATAGTTCAGCTTAAAATATAAGTGTGTTTGTGACTGAAATCTGAGGGTTTTCCTGGAACAAACAAGCCTTGCCTGTCCCAGAGCTCTCCAAACAAGGTCTCCTCCTGACAGGCAGGCAAGTACATTCACAGCCCAGGAATGCTGTTTTTACTGCTCCTGCCACTTGGGTCAGCTGTGGACCCAAATCAGCCTCCCTGAGGAAAACACCCCCACATCCCTCCAGAAGGATCAGCCTGAACCAGCAGCACAATGGCTTGGCCTCGGAGGGGAGCATCAAATCATCCCCAAGTAGGGAAAAACACGGGGTATTATATATAGATATATTTATATATATATATTAAAAATATGTATACGCTGCCAGCACAGGTAGTGTTGCCTGCTAATAGCAGGTAGATTTATTGGTAAATATTTAATAAATATTATTAATAAAAGAGACAGTGGTAACTCCAGAGTAGAAAACAACCCTGGAGCAGAGCCTGAAGTCTGTCCTCCTATCCCAAAAAGACCTAACCCTCCTGCTTGGAAAAGATTTTTAAAAAGCAACCCCAAACCAACCCCATCATCACTGCCACACACCACAAATCATCCTCACCTCCTCCCAATACTGCTGCAAACCAGACAGTGGAGATCAGTTAGGAGGTTTCCCTTCCCTTCTTTCATAAGAGAACACTGCTGACATCCCTTTGAGCATCCCCCAGCAGGGACCCAGGTGTGGACTCACCATGGTGCTCATGAGGATGTCGGTGCAGTCAGGGACCTCAATGTCCGGGGCAGTGATTAAAGTGATTTCTCCCTCTGAGTCCCCATCGAGGCTCATGGCCGTCCGGAAGGGAACTTCATCCAGGTAGTTCATTGCTGCTGCCTGATTTCTTGCTGCTGGAGGAAGGGAAACAGAAACTGTAAAAGGGAGGACTAGCATCTGTTAAGTTGGGTGGAAGGAGAGAAAGATGAGCGGTTTCAAGTGCCAGCTGGGTAAAAACAGATTGGCAAAACCTTAATTGCTGACACCAGGAAGCTTTGTCTGAACTAACCTTTGCTATTCTCAGCTTGAGCCAGCAGGACCTGACCAAGCTTATGGCTTCCTTTGGCAGAGATCCTGAGCATTTTTCTCCTCCATGCCTGCCCTGCTGGTTCCCATCCCTCCTGTCTCTCCCTCTCCCTCTGGTGCCATCGCACAGTCCCTTCCCCAGGCTGGGGACAGACTGAGCACTTTTTGCAGTTACAGAGGGAGAAAGCACAGCCAAGGAGGACACCTTGCAGGTCTCCCCTGTCTGTGCAACCTGTGGTGACAGAGCTCATGCACACAGCCTCGTGCTGCTAAGCCATCATATGGAGCATCCGGAGGGAGCTGGGGTGAGGGCATCCCTTCGGGCACTGCAGCAGCCTACTGGGAGCCAGGCAAGGAGGCTGGTGCATCAGGCAAGCTTGGGAATTAGGGGGATGTCAAACAAGCCATTTCTAAGATCAGCTTTTAGGAACTATGCATTCATTTTAAGTGTGGTGATTGTTTTAGATCAGGAATTGCAGGGGAGAGAAAAATTGCTGGTGAATTGAGAATGGTGTCAGGGAAAATATTACTGCAATAGTGTCGCCATCAGGTCTCTATAAATGTCTCAGTTTAGTAAAAAGCCATTACTTGCTGCATGAAGCCTCGAGCTTTCAGCTTCCCAGTGATGACAGTGTGTAAAATAATTTCTTTTATAGATTATAAACTGTTAGGAGCTGGTAGCCAGTCTTCCACTGAGTTCTGGTACTGGCAGCATGTGCCTGCTCATCCCAAAGTCCTCAGCACTCATCCTCAGGTCACACAGTAAATATGTATGTGACATCCCTAAGTGCTTTTCCCAATTATTTTTTCCTTTAAAAACAAACAGCTTCTATGACAACAAGGATAAACATTCCACTAAAAGAAAATATGCAGAAGAATATACACAAGGATGACAAAACTGCCTGTTTAATGCAAAAATAAGAGTCTATAATGGGAGATGGGGTTCAGGGTAGTTTCCTGTGTTGGCAAAGGACTCACAAAGAGCTTCCAGGCCAGAGAAAGTGACACACACAGTCAACGAGTACAATCGCTCGGTGCAACTCAGCTGATTGTACCAGAATGACAACAGGGTTGTCACTTTGCTTGCTTACGCCAGGTGCCTTTAATACCTCTGCACAAGCAGAACCCCTAACGAGCTTTGTGCTCCTGCACATGTCCTGCCACTAACATGCGACACAGGCAACGTGTTGGGATCCCACATGGAGCCGGGCCATCTGCTCAGCTTAAGAGGGCTCAGCCTAAGGGACAATCCACGTCACCACTGACAAAGGTGACGCCTGAAAACATCTGCAAGCAAAGCCACCTTCCCTCAGCTTTCTACTACTCCTTGAGCAGCTCCTGCATGCAAGGGGGACAGACCCTCCCTGCAGCTTGGGTTGTAAACTGGCTCTTCCCAAAATCCCAGGGTGCTGAGGAAAGGAGTGTCTCAGCATCTGTCACCCACAACAGCTCCACTCATGTTCAAATTATACTTTAAGGGATTGGGATGGGATTGAGTGTGTCTGAAGCCATGATTAAGAAAATATGAGGAGATGATGGTACTGTACCTCGCTGTATTTCACTGCATAAATACTGTGCTCTAAGAGAGGCTCCCACAAGTGTTAATTCCCAAAACCACAGTTTAGAAAACAAGTACTTTGGGGCAGGAGCAATGACAACAAAAATGCTACTAGGAAAGGATAAAAGAGGGTCAGTCATAAACACCAAGTCCCACCAGAAGCGAACTCCTACAAGGGCTCTGACCTCATGTTCTCCACACCAGCCCTGCCCACTTTCACACTGCAGACACCGACCAGTGCACAAACCAGTTCACATCAGGAAGAAGATGTGCCTAAACAGCAGGAGAAACCTGAACTGCACCAGGACCAGGGGAGGAACAGGATACAGATGAGGCTTGGAAACTCACAGCCAACCCCTCTCTTCTTCTGGGCTACACTAAGTTTTTAAAACTTAAAACCAGTGGGAAATATTATACTCAAAAAAATGGGAATCAACTCTGAACATTTTAATTAATACCCTGTGTCCATATATTTTATGAGTTGAGATTTTAAACATTCCTCCCCATCTGTGGCTTCAACAACTTCCTCACTAAAGCTATTAAACATTTTAATGCAGATGTCGTTAGACAGGAGCAAATACAAAGAAAAAACCACAGAACACACCTAAAGGTAGATCCTCCCCTGGCATTTTCAAGCCCTGTTTATTAGCAATATGGAGCTGTCCTTACCGTCAGACGAACTCATGGAGCTCTCCTCGCAGGGCAGGGAGAACAGGGCTGCTGCTTTGCTGCCTCCTTATCTACTGCTCAACTCTTTAAACTCCTGCAGTGTCAGACAAGCAGCTGACTTGGACAGCTTTAAGATAATCGTAGCTTAAGCGGTTAGCCTGTTCCATCAGACATGCTGATGGGATAAGGAGCCTAATTGTTTAAGCAGAGCATCCTCTGGTCACTAAGCTGCCTGAACTGAGTGTTGGGTTTGTATTGGTTTTATGCAGTTGTTTTTATTTTTATATTTGAACTTGTGTGTTTTCATCAGGGAAGACTCCCCACAATCTGACTCAGCCTTGGGTCTGGAGTAATGAGATGCTGGAAGTGACACTGGGGATGGGAGGATGTAGGGAAGAGCAAATCAGAATGACACCTGCAGAGGACTTCATGGCAATCTATATTTTGGGGTGCTACAGGTCAGCAAGAACTGCAAACTTCTGCACTCATGTTCTATCAGAAACTATTAGTTCATGTCTCTTACTGACAGAAACCAGTGCAAAGGTTCAGCCAGGACACTACTAACATTACCTAAGGCCCAGGTATTGAATTTAGGCAATGACACGCATGAATTACGTACTGTTGTGACGCCAAGAGGCGAAGCACCGGAGAGATTAACTCGATTCCCACACATTGGGGCTAAGCAAGAATAAGGACTGCAGCTCTGGAAAGGTGCCAGAGCAATCTGCGTACAACAGCAAAGCTCCAAATCCATACGGCCCGTCACAGTTACAAGCAAACTGTCCAGACGATGGAAAGCTTTGACATCAGATGCCTTGTCACCTTGCAGGAGGGAGAAGTTCCTTCACACAAACCTTTTCCCAACAATTCTCTCCTCGTTGGAGTCGTATTTGATGCAAAGTACTCAAACAAATCTCTCCCCCGGCATGAAAATGCTTTAAACAAAAAACCAAAAATCCCTTTTTCTCTATTTGTTCTGTACAAAAAAACCAACTTACAAAATAAAGCTGTGGTTTTTAATCAAATATTATAGACATGATGTGTCCCTATACAAAAATATCTATATAGGCAAAACACTTACAGTAGGTTAGACTTCAGATTTTATTAGGTTTTTTTTTCCAGCAGGCTTATTCATCAAATTTGTATTTATTCACATGGCTGTCTGACCTATTTCACCACAACTGGGAATTTTTTCCATGTTTTGGTATCAGTTTTAGTCCACAAAAGTAAAATGTCAACAGCTGCTTTAATCAACCTTGAAAAACCCTGTCTTGTTTATACTTCAGAATTCATTTAAACTTGTAATAGGTTTGTCTCTACACCCAAAAATACAGGAACTATTTTGACAGTGATGCTTGACATGCTTCATTTAAGAAGAAAAACATGTTTACTAATGATCTCTTCTTTTTTTTTAAAATTTCTTCATTTCTGAAGTTTTCATCATCCTTTATAAAGACAAAAGCCACTAAAAATAGGATGTTAATACTGGCACAAATACCACCATCAGCAATGTTCCTTTATTAAGATTGAGATTTAACAAGAACTCGCAGCGGGATTGTAATTCCACACCATGAGAGCCCTGGCAGCTCTGGGCTTGCTCAGCTATCTCCCTGCACAGTCAATCAGCAAAAACAATTCTTAAACTTTTTTTCAAGATGTTCCAGTAAAGACATTCCAGTACCTGGCTGCTGAAAGAGAGGACGAGACTTCCTCTTTGGACCCTCTCATATTTACACATGTAATTATAATGATGCAGTCCTCCAACGTTAAAATAAATTATTACTAAATTATCTGACAGCAGTGGCCCAAGTGTCATTGGTGGGGAGACTCGGGAGAACCCATCCTGGAGGGATGCAGCTTCCTTCGGGGTGGTCAGCTGGCACCAAGTACTGATCCCATTCATGCCTTTAACAGAGAGAGCGTTGTTGAGAGGAGAGCTGAGATTAATTTGGTGGTAAGATTTATTATATACCCACATAGATGTTACTGATCAATACAAAACCCACTATAATTGTACTCTTAAACTTGTTTTTCAAAAGAGAAATGTGAAAATCCAGTGTTCTGGTGTTAAACAGAATGGTTATGCATGGAAGTGCACTCTGCCTCACATGGGCATCTGTTGGATATGACTCAAGCAAGAAACTTGAAAAAAACAGAACAATCCATTGCATAACCATATTTGGAAGCTGACAAACCAAAAGGGGCACTGAATTTATAATTGCAAAAAACAGTGTTTGTCATCTCTGGTAATAAAATTCTTTCTTTGGTTTTACCTGATCTGGATTAGAGCTGTTACAGAATGCTCAGCTTGTAAGTAGTAGTCTCTGAAAGGCTGAAGTAGATGGGCAAGTGGGAATTCAGCTGTGAAAACACAGACACAGAAATTGTTTAATAATCCGGGAAAACCTTCCATTCTCGTGAGTCTCAGAAGCCCCAAATTTCCCAAATCATTTGCTACTGCCCAGCTGTAACCTGAAATCAGGTCCCTAGGTAATATATGAAGGACTGTTTACATGTTACACATCTCCTGGTCCATACCACAGCTGTCAGAGGAAAGCCAAGACTAGCAAAACTTTTCCTGACTCCACCCTCTAAATAAGGGGAACATATGGACACTGAATCTTTACAGATTACCTGAGTCACACTTACCAAAGCACCACACTAAAGCATCTATTCGGTTCTGGAAGTCTGCAATCTATTCTGTTTATTCTCACTTCAGTTTAATCTACAACCTCTTCTTGCAAAACATTATGAAACCAGCTTGAGATGTGCTGCAGTCCATGTTGAAGAGCTCAACAGCTCCTCTTACACCACACACGTTAACAGCACTCTGTTTATCCCCCAATCTCAGACCATAAATTACTCCAGTGGAAGATTCCTTTCTCAACTAGATCTGTGCCTGCATTTAAAATCCAGTGTCTGTGAGATGGGGATGTGGTGTGGAAAAACACTGTTAAGAACAGCATGCAAAATTTACCTGGATCCCCAAACAGCTTGGAATCCATTTCCAGTTTCTGCTGTAGTAGTTTTTCCCTTTCCTTCTTCTGTTTCTTTTCCATTTCCCTCTTCCTTTCCTCCTCCTGTTCTCCCTCCAGCATAACCCTTAATGCTCTTTCCTCAGCTTCATACAGTTCTGTGCGAGTTTTGAGCAACGTTTTGAGACTCTCCACTTGATTTTCGAATGCTTCATCTGCTGAGGGGGGTGGACAGACACCTGAACAGAAGGAGAAGTGATTTTAAGTTTTCAGATTCAGAAGGAGGTTTGTTACCTGACTTGAGAGCAGAGCTGGCAGAATCTCAGAGGAACATGAGCTTAACCTTGTTAACAGATGGAATTCTTACTGGAATAATCCTTCTTCTAGAAAGAGCTTGGAAACATAGGAACACAACCACTGAATTCAGCATTTTGTACCCATTCTTGTAATTAAAATCACAAAAAAGAGACAGCTTTTTGAAGCTGCACCTTGCTAGTCAGCACAGGGCACCCTCATCTTATTTCCTGTGTATGCAATTTAAAAAGTTTGGATCAATCTTGTAATTAACCTTTCCGGGCAGCGGCCTCTTTCCTCAGCTTCCGAAGCTTTTCCAACCCGCGCAGGATGTCCATCATCCTCTTTGTGTCCGCTTGTTTCTTCCGGACTTCAGACAGGACACTGTCAGCAGCAGCCTTCAGCTCTCGTTCCTATGAAAGGAAGGAAAAAACCAGACGAGATGTGTGAAATATCCCTTGAAGACAAGAATCAAACGGTATTTTCAGAGATTAGCAAAGCACCGGAGAGCAGAGTGACTTCACAGTAACAGCAACAAGTCAAGTCAACCATCCAGCCTTGCCTTTTTATGAAAAAAAGGCTAAAACACCGCAGACTTCAGAAAACAAAAAAGAATGCTGTGGGACTCATACATTTGGGCTAAATCATGGAATTGTTAAGGTTGGAAAAGATCAAGTCCAACTGTCAACCCA